>CM075850.1:120934472-121016972 GCA_037975125.1 Latrodectus hesperus | reverse complement strand
TAACTGATAAGTTCCCTCCCTACTTAGTGTATTTAAAAAAAGTAAAACTGCTCACCATCCTCGAGTGTCAATTGAGGAAGGTTCTTGAAGCAGGGGTATAACTTGAGAATGCGTCTTCTACTGATTTAATACCTTACTTAATTTACAACATGGCTGCCAATTCTACTCATTTTATCGGGAAACTCAAACAGCCGAAATTTAAACTGAAAAAGTACGAGCAGTTTTAGGTAAACAATTTAACTATAGCTAAGTGTTCTCAAAATGATAAGTGTTTTGAACGCAAGTTCAAAAAATTCATTTCTAAAATTGGAAAACTCAACAAAGTATGAAAAAATAAATTGCCACGAATTATTCGAATTTGAAATGTACTTATTAAATTTTACATGGTTAAAGTATTTTTTAATCTCAGTATTAAAAGTATCTGTCTCTAATTTAAATTTATTTTATGCAATTTTATAAATTTAATAATCATAAATGCAACTGTGTAGTAAGTTATCCTATAAAATAAATATTGGGACGTTGAGTAAGACGCTGGGTAAATTGATTATCTTTTACATGTAATATACTCCTTTACTTTTTCGTAGTTCCTTTACGAGGTTGAAGCATCTTAATAAAATATTAAGATTGACCCAAAATGTTTAACATAAAGTATCGTGAATGTATAATCCGAAGAGTAAAATTTTACTACCTCTTTCAAGCAAAAATGTCCTTAGTAGTCTGTTTTTTCCCTTAATAGAACCTGTTTTTCTCCTCCGAAGTTAGCACGTATGTTGTGTTTTACGACTGTTGATAATTCTTTGGGCTTGTATTAAAATTTGCCCTGTCAGTCAAAAGGCAGCATTATCTCGGATTGTTTTCATTTAGCTGCTTCGATAGCACAGACGAACAAAGGTTACTTGTGTTAAATTATCTGACTTGTCTGCTATTTGATTGCTGATTTAATTTTTGCAAGACTAAGTTGTAATATCTTCTCTAATCTCTTCACATATTTGGAAATTTTTTATTTCGTCTAATGTTTAAATAATTCATCAACTGCCCTCTTTCGACTCCATTTTAATTTTTCCTTATACTTTTTTCAAAGATTTGCTTCTAAAAATACTTCGGCCTGTAATAACAAACTAAAATCCTGGTTTTATTTGCAAGTAAAGCAACGTAAATTACTAGATGTGAATTCTAAATAAAATAAATTACTATGGACTACAGTTAATAATAAAAATTTGATTACGTCAATCTTGAAATGGGAATTTAGCTGATATGACAAGTATAGTTTCAGCAAGTATTCGCATCTTAAAGTAATTTTTTCAAATAATAAATGAAAGTGACTTCATACTAACTCTAAAGGCTGTTTATTAAAAGCTAATTGCGAAAGTAAAGCTAGATTCTGTTTTCTTTGTTAAAACACCATTTAAATAACTTCTAATGTCTACTTTATACTTAGTATTAGATCAGTTCTGATTTCTTTTGCTTATTGCTAATCGCTTAAAGTTAAGTATTTTTAACTTCTGATTTAGTTCTCCTATTGAATTAATTCCTACTGTATTGCCAAACATTTTCTCCATGAAGCTGAACACATATGGGTGTTAATGTATATAATAATTAAATCCAATCGAATTAAAAGTTTAAAGCTTGACTTCGGTTAACTAAAATTTTCATCTAGAAGTTACTTTATAACTTAGATTTTCAATCTTAGTTAATAGTGATATTTATATCCATTCACAATTTATTCTTCATTATATGTTCAAAGCTACTGCATACTTATATAGAATTTCGTTTTAATTTAATATTTCGAGACTCCTGTATTCGATAGCTTAAATTTTTAATCGGAAAGTGTTCTTATTTTTAACACTTAATGTATTGGATTAAAGACTTTTAAAGTCCTCTGCCCTAAAAATCTAAAGGGGGACCTATTTTACTACCTTCTTCAGTTCAATATCGAATAGTTGTTTAGCAGGGATGCACAACCTATGGCCCGCGTCGCCTTTAAAGTTGGCCCGCGAATGTTAATAAAATAAGACTAATTTAAAAAGAAATGAGACTCTTTCAAATAAACAAAAGAAAAAATCTGATAGGAAAACAATTCTACATCAGAATAAATATTTTACATCTGTTCATTAAGTTCATTTTTTATAACTCGGATTTTCAGTTTGTTCTCTTAGTGGCTACCCGGGAGTATGAATCCTCGTATAGGAGTTCAAAATGCAGCTGCGTGTGCAACTTACCTACATTTGTGAGCAAACATTTTCTTTAATGAATTTAAACAAATCAAATAAGAAATAGAATAGCGGATGAGAGCCTTTCTTCTGTTTTACGTATTGCCACAACGAATCTTAAGCCCAACATAATATCAATAACTTCAAATATTCAATCACAGCCATAACATTAAATTTTACTAACTTTTTTTCAAAATTTAAATTGTGTTTTTTGTATAAATACCAAAAAGTTCTCTCCTGTTATTCAATTTCAAGTTTTTCTTCTAGAAATAAAGTATTTTAAGCATATCTATAATGTTTGTTTTATTCCTTCATTGTATAATGTTTGCATGAGTAAAAGTAAATTAATAATTGTAATTCACATGCGTATTGCCACAAAAAAGTGTTTTTACGTTTTTAACAATTACGTGCTGCTTTGGCCCTCGACTTGATCTTTTTTTCATATTTTGGCCCCTCATTCTGAAAAGGTTGTGCACCCCTGCTTTTGATAATAACTCTTATCTTCAATGATCATACGATGCTTCATCAAGCTGATTAGATCTTTTTCAATTAAATCTTTCAAGCATGCAAGTGTTCAATTGCATCACTGAGATATTGAGGTATTCTCTAATGTCATTGACTGCTGCGATTTCCAACTTCTTTTGGAAGTCTTAAGTGCGTGAACCGCTGAATGAGATACTACGATACTCTGGATTGCTATTTCAATCTGGAAAAAGAGAATCGAAGCTTCATTCATATTCCGTGTTGCTGTCCGTTATTTGGGATCTCTGTCCTTGCTGGCGCTTCTGTCTTGGCCCGCGATGTCCTGAGGATGGGAGGGGGACCTACTACTTGCGTGTCATTAATTACGAGAAGAATGGTGCTTGGAGTGATCTCTTGTCATGGTCCGTTGGCTTTCACTTCTTGCTGTCGTGCCACCGGCCAATTAGCCGATCCTTGTTATATTGGCATATTGCTCTGGGAAATGGGTTACTCTTGGCTTTTGTTCCCAAGGGAGATCTAATAGAGAGTTTACGGAACACTGGAACAGATGGGTGCATTCTTTTAAGCTTCTTAAACGCATTTGATTTTAGTGCTTAGTAATTGGAATGCATTGCCCATCCTTTTTACCAGGGATGCACAACCTATGTCCCGCGGGTGAAAATTGGCCCGCGTCGCCTTTAAAGTTGGCCCGCGAATGTTGTTCATAAAATAATTTAAAAAAAAAATGAGACTCTTTCAAATAAACAAAAGAGAAAATCTTGTAGGAAAACGATTCTACGTCAGAATAAATATTTTACATTTGTGAGCAAACTTTTTCTTTAATGATATTTAAACAAATCAAAAATAAGAATTGGAATAGCAGATGAGAACCTTTCTTCTGTTTTAGTATTGCCACAACGAATCTTAAGCCCAACATAATATCAATAACTTCAAATATTCAATCATAGCCATCACATTAAATTTTACTAATTTTTTTCAAAATTTAAATTGTGTTCTTTGTATAATTACCAAAAAGTTTTCTTCCCAGTTATTCAATTTCAAGTTTTTTTTCTGGAAATAAAGTATTTTAAGCATATCTATAATGTTTGTGTTTTATTACTTTATTGTATAATGTTTGCATGAGTAAATAAGTAAATTAACAATTATACAATTCATGCATATTGCCACAAAAAACAGTGTTTTCACGTTTATAACATGTTTTAACATTTACGTACTGCTTTGGCCCTCGACATGATTTTTTTCATATTTTGGCCCCTCATTCTGAAAAGGTTGTGCACCCCTGCTTTTTACCATTGGTTAATTGGATTTACTTATAAGGGAGTGCACCAATGAATTGTAAGTCTAAGTTAGTGCCTTGTGTAGAATTCGATGTTGCAAACAAATGCTGTATTTATAACCATTTTTTATTGTGGATTAATATGTTATGACAGCTTTACCATAGAAATCAGTTTTTTAATATTCAATCATCGAATTATATTTAACAATAAAATTTTGTATTTGATCAACAAATGTATTTCCATAATCCCTTAAAATTATGAACTTGATTTGTATTTTTAAGTGTTTGATTCGGGGAAACAAATCTGCAATTAAATTTTCTAGAAGTATCCTGTACAATATGTACCAAGTGTACTATGCTACTAATCTATCTTGCGAAATTGTTTATTTTTCGTAATGCTTCTTTTTTAAGAAATTTGACTTCAAACGTCTGTACCTCTTAATACTGGAGCCGTTCAATAATCTTTAAGAAGCAAGCATCTTATAAATTTTTTAATTCATGTCCAAATTAGATTAAAAAAAAATATTAGAATGTACATAATACCATGAAGCCTTTGTCTCGTTCAACTGGACCGAGAAAATGATTCTGATATAGTTGTAAACTGTTCGTTCTAAAAATGGGTCGCGTTATTAAGATATTTAAAAGTTTTCTAACAATTTAGTACTGTAATAAATTGAAGTATTATAGAACTAATGTTTGCAAGTTAAATTTTTAGATTTCAAAATTCTACTCGAATTGTTGGAATGGCTTGTGTGCAAAGCTGAACCAGACTTGCGGGCGTTCGGCTGCACTTATAATGATCTATTGTCATGTAGATGGCCAAGAAGGTAATTGAATGTAGAATCTCTGTAATAAAGAAGCGTGGTTTCACTGTACGAGTCCAGCCTCGATTGAAATGATTGTCCACGGATTCTGCATTGTTTTGGCTGCTTCATTTCAGTTCGTTATCCGGTGCGTTATTGTCCATCGGCTAATGAGTCTCCGCGGTGCATCCGCACCACCCCAAAAGCCGGTCTTGTTCCCACGTCCGCGCAACGCTTCACTGGGCTCGAGTGAGAGTTGTTAGCTGAAGTCGCGTTGCAGCGTTTCAGTTGATACAGTACCACTTATCTGCCTCTTATTTCCTATCCTTGTATTTAAAAAATTTTCTTACTGGAAAGAATTCTAATTGCTGAACAAATCTTAGATTTATTCCTCAAATAAACATCCATTTCGGCAAAATTTCTTATCTTAAATTTAACTCGGCGTTTAGATGTCAGTTCATGAACTATATTCCCACTTCAGATAAGATTATCTATACTAGTTCAAAATCTTTTAAACTTTAGATCTAACCGGTTTTAGTTATAGTAAAAGTCATCGAAAATAAATTGAATACTTATTTTATGATCTCTTTAATTCAGGTGATATTAAAATGAAGTTAAATTTTATTCAAATAACTCTCGTAAAAGTAAAGAGACTATACAAAGTTTAAAAACTACGTTATTAAAAACTGTGAACTGACACAATAGTTTAAATGTTGAAGTCCCTTATCTGTTGGTAAAAATGCTTCTATATCGTGTATTGTGCGAGACACAATTCCCATTGTTTCCATTATCGGGCCTTAACGATAGGCGTTGCTTCATTCTCTTGAATGAACATTCTTCTTACTACGCACTTTCATTCAGTTGAATGCTGCGTATTCATTTTGAAAACAAGCGGAAGTCTTGCGACCCGAGCTCCTTAAACTAGAACAATTCCTTTAAGTTTTCAAAGTATGAAATGCGAGACCGAATACCTGAAATGTTCGGTGTAGTGTTGTATTACTGTATTTCTGTGAAACTATATCCTGAACTAGGGTGGCCGAATGGTTATCGTTCTATGGTTCAACTGTTCGTGGGTTCGAATCGAACCTTAGACTTAGATGCATGTGGCTCGGAATCTAAAGTGTGTCCCGGTCTAATTAGCCTCAATCTACTATAATAGTAGAGCAGACACTGAATTATGAAACAGCGTTAGTTCTTGCGTATAGCTCGGAATGATAAAAATCTAAAATGTGCTCAATTGACAGCTGGTTGGCTTGCTTTCTAGCCTGATTCCTTAGTTTTTGGGTTCGATTCCCACCTTTGTAGTAATGGACCTGGACCAAATCTACAAATTAAACTTAATGAGAATGTGATGGTAAAATATCAAATCGTCATAATGAAGATGTAGAGCTTGCGTTGAAAAAGGTTTAATCTACTAGATTGATGTAAATTTTTAGGAAGAAATCCCTGAACAGCTCACCTTGCCTTCAATTCAAAGTTGCTTGATTTTTCTTTGTTTCAGTACTATTGCTGTAAATTTAGAATTGGCCTCAAGCACCCCCCCCCACCAGTAATTAGAATACATGATCACAACATGAAAAAGTAGATTACTTAATTACAATTGTGTATACAGAACGTAACATATATATATTGTTATATATCTGCTCAGTCTTGGGACATTCTTCTGAAATGTGCTTGTAACTCTACACTTTGATATGAATTTCATATCACATGTGTTTTAAAACTATCTCTAAGCTTGAAAGTCGCAATATTTCTATTTTGAAATAAAAATCAGATATGTTAAAGTATATGCAAGCGCTTTAAAACTACAATTTTATATCTTTAGTTCTAAATTTTCTAATCTCAGTTCTATGAATATTCTTGATTTTTAAAAAACAAGAACTATAAATTCTTGCATTTGACCTAACTTGTGTCATTGTGGAATCGAGTCACTATGTATTTACATACATATATACCAGTATTTAATGTTCAGAAACACACTTGTGTGGGAACTTTCAAAATAAAAGACGTTTATAATATTTTTCGAGAGCGACCAAGTTCTGAGATGGATTTGAAGTTGGAGGGAAAAAATTGATTAACTAGGTTTATTTCGCTGACCAAGAATGATACTTAACTTGTTCAATCTTATATTTTTAATTTACTAATGTCACTTCACAATTTAGTCTTAATTTCACTGAGGTTAAGTTGCTGAACTAAAATAGTGTTGAAAAATGAGTAGTTGAATTTGCACTCATTTGCTCTTCATGTGTTCCATTTTTTAAAAATGGCATTGTTTAGTTTGAAATTTCTCAAATACACAAAATTTTTCCGATAAATTGTGACTGAATTACGTAAATTGATATTTTGTCATAAAGTGCCCCCTCCCCCATATTAAGTGAACGAAGTTACCCTCTGAATAGATCTATGACCTTTATTTCAACAGTTGTTGGGTTCGATTCCCAGTAGTGACGTAGAAGTTTAAGATACTAAACTGCCGATCTTGGAGTGCAAAAGTGTGACCTTTCTACAGCAGCAAACTAAACAAATCGTACCGAGGACAAGATTTTTTACCAAATAGCTGTTTATTATAAATATAGTAAGTTTTATAATACTCTTTAAAATCTTTATAAAGTCTCCCTTCAGAATTATGAAATTCTACTTCATTTCTACTCTGAAAAATATGGTATTGATAAGCAGCTTTTGTGAAACAAATCTTTACGTCCATGTTAGAAATATTTTCTAACTAATACTCAACCGTTATCTTAATTTGATCTTGCATATTTTATCAAACTTTATAGGTGAAATTCTGCACTTGCAGGCAAGTTTTCATTTTTAAACTTGCTACAATTCGGCGCCTGAGTTCTGACAAACGGCTCCCTGCTATCTTAGTATTAAAAAATGAATGCGAAACATAAAACGTAACGCTCATTAAACGTATCGCCATAATATCATATAATTGATATTATGGCGATACGTTTATTTCTGATTAAAAGTCACTAGAAACTAAATTCTATCTACGTCAATTCAGCTTTGAATTTTTTCAGTTTAACCTTATGGGGGTGGGAATGCCCCCATCGGAATGTGTTCTCGCATCATTTACAGAGCAGATCGTCTTTCCGCTCTGCCGCGCTCTACCTTTTGTGCTGTAAAAATTCCAGAACAGCCCGCAGTGAAAAGAAATGGCCTTTTGTGGGAAAAGCAACCTTATTCATGTAACGTACAGGTTTCTGACCCCTTCCATCTCGTCGGCCCCGAGCGATGCATGGCCTATAAAAAAGGCCTGCCACATTCTTCCGTGCGATTCCTGGTGTGGGAAAACTGCATGATGGGTACTTTAATCTCCTCGCAGCCGCAGAAATGCAACTTTCATTTACAAGAGTTGAAACTGTTTCTTTGAAGCGAGACTGCTCTTTCAATGACAAGTTTATTGAATGGAATCCGTTTCATTCCGTTAAATGCAAAGTGATTATAAATATCTTCGTGTCAATCTTGGAAGTTTAGAAATTTTTTAACTGCATGGGTCTTAAATTTTGTAATAAAAATGAATCTTCGTAAATCCTTTTGTTTTAAATGTATCGAACGAGACCTGTAAACAAAACTTCAGGAAGTTTAATGTAGAGTTTCTTCTCTTCTTCGAGTTGGGTTTGTATGTCATTGGGCACCTCTGCTTTTATCAGCATTTTGTACTGTTAACTCCAAACCCAATGTTTCTTAGTTCCATTTGCTCGGATCACCCACTTTATTAATAAAGTCTGATAACCCTTTAATGGAATCTAGGTGTCACTCTCTAGTATGGATGATGCCTAAAGAGGTTAATCTAGGGAGGGCAAGAGCCTCGCATTCGTAAATGATATGCTCTGGCGGTTTCCTCTTGCGTATGACATTTCCTGCAGATAGGAACTTGCTGAAACAGTCCCATTTTATGGAGATGTTTTCTGAAATAGTAGTGCCCAGTGATGAAGCCTACGATTAAACGTATCTTCTGCCTAGAGCATCTTAGAATTTCATAGGAAATCCTCGCTGATGAATGTAGAGAGTTTACTGAGCTCTAGACCAATCTGAAATCAGAGCCTAAGTCAGGGGCATACGGTGTAGTTGCCTCTTGCCCCTACTTCAGAAGCCCCCCAAATCGAATAGAAAGCTTGTGAAGCAGATGGACCTTAACTTTTACCCTCTCCCAGCCACTAACTAGGGTAAATAAAATCCTGCCGGAAACCATATTAGCAATAGGGTCTCTTTGAATGTTCATTCCGCGAGTTTGATCCCAGTCTTCATTAAATATTATAAATGGTCGTGAATCTTTAAGCTGTATCAGTCTTTAATAAACGTCGGCTAGTGCTGTGACAACTAGAGCCGACTTCCTCCGTCTTATCACTACTAAAGGTCTTTCGTTCTACACAGCGAATCCTGATTTATCTTAGCGAAGGATTACATCCCGCGTCGCAAGATGATGTGCAGTGAAGCAAGCGTGTTACAGTCCAACGCTTCATCTTTTAAACGTGAGTCTTTTTAACGGCAGCGACTCTGACCTTGAGCGATGAAAGAAAGTTCAAGTGCGTATGAATTAGATGTCA
This sequence comes from Latrodectus hesperus, assembly GCA_037975125.1. Lineage (NCBI taxonomy): Eukaryota > Metazoa > Arthropoda > Arachnida > Araneae > Theridiidae > Latrodectus > Latrodectus hesperus. The sequence continues at coordinate 121,007,647 of CM075850.1, read as the reverse complement.
TACTTAATATTAAAGGACTCTGGATGTTTTATTTTCCCGAATTATGAATAGTTTATTCTACTGATGGTACTCGAATGAATGCTCTTGTATTTCTTAGCCAAGATTAGCTGTACTGTTAGTTTCTTAACTAGGTTTCAAAGATAAAAATCATAACTTATAGTGTATTTTCCAGATTTTTACTCTTGAATATTCTCATCCAAGATGTTACCCATGAATCTGTTAGTAAGTCAGTGTAGCTAGTTTTTTAACAATTCTTATTGCGTTATAGTACTCCGATTCGCAATATCAGCCGAGCTGTCTCCCGTAATATTCGCGCTCTGGTCTTCAGTTAAACAGCGGTAGGTTCAATCCCAACCTTGGTAGTGGATGTTTGCTCTAACCACTTGAGGTTGAAAATCCCGGTCTAATTACCCATCATGTGCACACAAACTTGTTCTAAACTTCTATTGCTAACTTCCTTTGATAGTACTTAAGCGATGACTCTTTGACCATAATCCATGAAATGAAGCATAGTAAATATAAACACGACTCCCATAAAACTTAAGTTACCTAGTTTTTTAATAAATATAAGTCGGAAATTGTTAAAATTATAAATTTCGCATTCAATCTCGTATTGAATTTGCATTTTATCTACATAAAGTAGGGTTCGTAGTCAACGGTGTCATGACGTCTCACCTTCTGTATGCAAACATTGGACAGGCGTGGTGTGAGGAGCCCCTCGTTTTTGAGGATTGCCCCCTGATGACTCAGTGTGCGTGGGAGGGAGCTTCCTGTCTCCGTCATTCACTCCAGTTGGCGGTCTCGGGTCTTACAACCGGATTCCATTTGGCGGGTATTTACGAGCCATCGCCCTCATCTGGCGCCGGCTCTTTGGGTGGCGAATGTCAACGCGAGAGAAAAAAAGTGAAATGGAAACTTTTTATATTGTGCTTGATATTTCGAGCAAATAGTAGCCTTGTGTGCAAGAGGAGAGAAATTGACTATTGAAGTAACTCAACCTATTCGGATAGAATGGCATAACTTAACCCTGAAAAGTCGTAAATAATCGATAGAAGTCGTGGTAATTTCTCTAGATGTTTCATGATATTCATTGTGAAACCGTGTTCATGCTCATCAGACATATTACTCTACCTTTAATATTTTTATTAATATTTATAAAATCTGCCTTAAATTTTAGCTAATATAGTATGATCTTAAACTTCCATTTGTGGAAGAATGGCCGATCGTAGATCTTGATTCCATTTTTTTAATTGTCATTTTAAATGTCTACAAAACTATTCGGAAAATTAAGAACCGTTTCATATTTTTAGGTTAAAGTGACTTAAAAAGTTAATAATTTAGGATATTATTAGCGAACTTAAAAATAAACAATGTGCTGTACCCAATTAGATGTAAACAGCTTCTACTATGCGAATGATTGCAGTTCAGTATTCCGTGTTTTCTCTTGCTGTGGAAGGCCGAGCTGGCAGTCGAATGGTTAGCGCTCTTGCCTTCGGCTGAACAGTTCGTGGGTTCGAATCCCACCTTGGGTATGGATGTTTGTAGTGGTTCGGAATCCACTTTAAACCGTAGGCCCCGTTCTAATGAGCCCTCGTGTGCAATAAACTGACCGTTGAGCGACAACCCTTGCTGTAGAAGGATCTGCCGGCTGTTTTGTTTCGCATGAAAAGCTTATCTTTAACCTTCGAACTTTTAAGTGATCCACCACGCGTCGTCAAAGCAGTTATTAGATGTATACCAGAACTGTTTATTCTTTCTAGTAAAAAGAATGCGCCTGGATCAGTCTCAGGCCATCGATATTTAAGAAAATGGTTGGCGGGAGAAGTGAAATGTAGGTATCTGAACCTTTGGGGTGGGTGTCTCTTCTCTAACCCCCACCAGTTCTGATGATGAATCAGAATGAGTGGAGGGAAAAAAAAAGATCCGGAACGATGTTCGTAGCGGTAGCAGTAAATTTACTATAGATTCAAATCGTCGTTAATGCCTTAAAAGTTGTACGTTGTTAAACTTCTAATTGAAGCATTCTCTAAGTTTGCGGGGCACCACACAATAGAATCTTAATTATTGCAGTTCGTAAATCTGAACAGAAGAAAAAGGTATGTCTGCAGAATGAAGTCTGCATTGATAGTTCGACTACAAATGCTTCAATATACTGCTAAATTTAACTCGTATTTTAAAAAAATCTTCAATACCATGAAGTTGCCATTTTTAAAATTAATAGTTGAAGAAATCGTAGGTATTCTACCTTAACAAATTTCTCTGTACTTCATACTATTTCATATCTGAGTTGTTAACATGTCTTAAACTTTGCTGTAGTTGTTGCAACTCACTTTAAGCAGATCTCTAGAAACTATTTTCATTGAATTTTGTGCGTACTTTCTGCATCAAGCATCTTAAAACTAATAACTTCAAAAATGTTATTACAAAATATTAATTTATTCTCTGGAATCGCTATGTTCTGTTGTCTTTTTAATACTGAATCCATGATGGCTGGGTTGTATCTAGTTTATATATTTGAACATATTCAGTCTCTGCTGATCATAGTCAATAAGACTAGTCTTTATGACTAGATATAATGGGCATCAATGATTTTAAATGTGTTTTAAAAACTTGCCGTTTCGCTTGAGTCTCTGATGTCTTTGTGAACTCTATAGTCCATCCTTACTCACACATGCTTCAGTTTACCTACTTCCTTCTGAAAACCGTTGAAATTCGGGGTTCCAATGACCCTTTTAGAAAACTTCCTTCCCCTTTTCAGGGATTCAAATAAGTCGGCCGCTTTCCTAGACACCGTAGGGGAGCTCAGGAATGTGTTTACAAATAGGGTGAAGAATTCAGGTCAGTGTCCCTGCCCTTGCAGTCGCTGCTTCTCTGACCCCTTTAGAACGTGAAGCTTCAGAAATATTTTTTCTGAGGAAAGTCTTACACCAGATTTGAAAAAATTATGAATGCTTCAAAATTGACATTAAAAATGCAAGTAAAATAAATTGAATGTTTCTGTAATAGTTGGGGCTATTAGATACTTTAGACTTGCAAAATTAAACGTATTTTAAAATTAGTAAAAGGGCAACTCTTTAAAAATACGAACGTAATTTAACATTTACATGTGAATTCTTAAAAACATCACTTTTAGAATACGCAGGAATTAAGTATCGAAGACCTAAAAAAAAAATCAGCTACGTTAGCTTTCAATGAGGCTACCTTGTTCTGGAATTGATTTCTAATAATACATCTATTTAACTCCGAATGTATGGCATCCATCTTCAGCTTCATTTCCAATGTATGATCGTTGAAAAAGTAACAAGGTTTGAGTTATTAAGAATGTTAACATAACTTTCTCTAATCTTCTTAAATCTGTTATCCTAACTTTATGAAGTGTTACGTGGTATGTGTATGCTGAAGCCTTGAATTTGTATCACACTTCCATTAAAGAAATGGAGATTCATCTTTTAGTCTAAAGATAAAAGTTTGCAAATTTTACATTGTAAAAATGTTCCGTCTAGTGCTACTTCTCAGATTTTCTGAACTGTCGTTACAGCCGTATGCAGGCCATAGCCTCCATTACAGCCTCCTTCCACTTTTCCCGCTTCAGAGCCAAAGCCGAGCTGGCAGCCGAATGGTTAGCGCTCTTGCCTTCGGTTCAACAGTTCGCGGGTTCGAATCCCACCTTGGGCATGGATGTTTGTAGTGGTTCGGAATCCACTTTAAGCCGTAAGTCCCGGTCTAATTAGCCCTCGTGTGCAAAAAAATGACCGTTGAGCGACAAAACAAAGCTTCAGAGCCAAATGTTTCCAATTTATCTTCATGGTCTGCAGGTCCTTCTCCACACTATCAATCCATGTTTTTCTGGGTCTCCCCCGTCTTGCTGTTGAATAATTTACTCTTTGTTATCCTTTTTATGATATTTTTCATCTCTGCGGTGTACGTGGCCAAACCACCGTATTCTTTGTGCTTGAATGTATCTCACTGTCTTTGTTTCTCACTAGGTGCATTCATTATTTCTTTTAATCCATACACCATTTAGAAGCCTTGGTCCATAGATTTTCCTTTAAATTTTACGTTCAAAAATTCTAATCTATTCCGGGTCCCTTACACTCAATGTTCATGTTTCTCCGGCATATGTAACGATTGGTCTAATGAGGGTTTAATAGATTCGCAGTTTCTCATATTTTCTGCCTTTTATTAAATATAACTAACCAAATATCGATATCTATGCAAATATGAATGAATGTTTTCTAAAAATTTCAAACCTTTATGAACTCGTTAAAGACTGAATTCGCTGTATTTCCTTTCGGCAAAGACCAGTTATGGATGGGTGGATCCCCTCTTTTAATAAGCATTAATTAAAACGTTGAAAGCTCTTTAAAATTCTGTTTCGTTACAAAAAACGATCTGTTTCATTATTCTAGTGAAGAGGAAAATTTAAACTGATTAGAAATAGAAAGCTTGTAATTCATCTTTGTTTACTGTAACGCAATATTTCGTATTTGTAACCTGAATTTTGTTGAAATTCCTGCAGCACTTCTGAAACCGAAACCAAAAGTAAAACTGTCGACTTGTCAAAACGATTAAGAGGCGATGTTTCCGCGGGGCTGCCTTCCCAGTCATTAGCGATGCCGGGCATGTTGCCGACTCACAAATTCCTGGGCAGCCTTCAGGTGAGCTGCTCGACAGGTGGATCTGGTGCACCCTCCTTGGAATGGGCATTTCTCTCGAGTTTCGTTTGGCGGGAGGAATGGCGGCTTTTTAGATCCACTTTTGTGCTTCATCCAAATCCGGCTTCTTGGAACTCTGCATTCCATTCCCTCTGCGCGTGGACCAATGGGAAGCGCTGCTGCGCCTCTGCTTCCCACGGGGTCGTGTCCTCTGGTAGACCCTCGAACACTTGCTTCTTGGGTGGGTGGGATGCTTTTTTTTCTGCGATGGAGAAACTCGTGCGTAAATCGAGGGCGAGTTCAGTAGCCTTTGTTTTATCCATTGTTGGTAACTGGAACATTACTTTCGTAACTTCGTTTCCAAGTTTATCTACAAAGATTGAAGTTACTTTTAAGAGTTGACTTCGGCAGAAAAGTCTTGCATTCATTTTATTATATAAAGAGCAACATCTGCTAGTATTTTTAGTTGTAAAAACTAAACATAAATATCGTGTAATATGAACACTTGACTCCGAACAGGTTGTATGTCCAGAACAGGTGTCCGAGCTATCGAGTAGGTGTCGGGTACCAAAGGTGAAATATTTATCTTTGCATTAAGAGTTATGTAATATATATTTACAAATATTCGCTATGCATTACGCCAGGGGTGCACAACCTTTTCAGAATGAGGGGCCAAAATATGAAAAAAGATCAAGTCGAGGGCCAAAGCAGCATGTAAATGTTAAAACATGTTATAAACGTAAAAACACTTTTTTTGGCAATACGCATGTGAATTACAATTATTAATTTACTAATTCTACTCATGCAAACATTATACAATGAAGGAATAAAACACAAACATTATAGATATGCTTAAAATACTTTATTTCTAGAAAGAAAACTTGAAATTGAATAACAGGAGAAAACATTTTGGTAATTATACAAAGAACACAATTTAAATTTTGAAAAAAGTTAGTAAAATTTAATGTGATAGCTGTGGCTGACTATTTGAAGTTATTGATATTATGTTGGGCTTAAGATTCGTTGTGGCAATACGTAAAACAGAAGAAAGGTTCTCATCTGCTATTCTATTTCTTATTTTTGATTTGTTTAAATTCATTAAAGAAAAAGTTTGGTCACAAATGTAAGTGCTGCCAAAGAAAGTTGCACACGCAGCTGCATTTTGAACTCCTATACGAACATTCATACTCTCGGGTAGCCATGAAGGGAACAAACTGAAAATCCGCGTTATAAAAAAATTAAACTTACTGAACAGATGTAAAATATTTATTCTGATGTAGAATCGTTTTCCTATCAGATTTTTTCTTTTGTTTATTTGAAAGAGTATCATTTCTTTTTAAATTAGTCTTATTTTATTAACATTCGCGGGCCAACTTTAAAGGCGACGCGGGCCAATTTTCACCCGCGGGCCATAGGTTGTGCGTCCCTGCATTACGCTATAATGCTTGAGCTGTGTTACTGGTATGAACTGCGAAACGTTCAACAAATTCGATTGCAACCAAAGGTCTTTTTCGGGTTTAAATGTTGAGAATTTTTAATTTACATATCTGGTTATATCGTTTTGAAATCCTCTTGACTAAGTACCAGATCTAGTTCTCGCGTACAAAAAATTGAGCGACCGAAGCTGCGTTTTTGGTTTGTGTGACGAATTGTGGATGCATAGGCTCAATTACTTCATCTCAAATGTGATCTCAAGAACTTAGTTCACTTGCATAAATACTAAAAATCAAAAATTGGAATACTTAGTTAAGTAAACGTGATAACGTTAAATTCGAGTACTTCGTTAGTTATTCAAACTTGATAATTTTTCAGAGTTCAAGTACTACCTTCACGTCCCTGTTGACATTTATTCTTGTGCATCACGTGTCCATCACGGGAGGTCGAGTTTCTGTATTTGGAACGGTGTGATTATTTCAAATTAGTTTGAAAGAGGCAAAAGGCCAGTCTTCTGCATCAATGTGAACTTTCTCGGCATTTTGCCGATGTCCAACTTTCCTGGAAATCAATGCCATTTTCTTATCTTGATTTACAAGAACGTGGTATTGTGTTTAAAGTGCTCGTAGATTAAAATAACTTTGAATCGTTATCCTAACTATTCATTATACCACAGCATCTTTTACCTCAAATGACAATTGCCTGAACTTGACAACTTTTAAATTGAAATGATTAATATTTATTTCTTATGAGCAAAATGCACAGCTCGTAGCTTTGTATTTGCAGCATTTTTAGATACTTTAACTTAATTATTTAACTTGGATAAGAGTCTGTATCTTAACTAATAGAGCTAACAGCTTTTTGGTCGCTTGTTCGTTTCCCACTCCTCGATGTGAGAATCCTTCAATTGATGTGTGGAATCCTTAAGTGAAGGTTGTGAGTTAATACTTTAATTTTTAAGAGGCTCATTTAACTAATTCATTGAGTTGAAGGTTAAACTAATGTAAATTACGCAAACGGTTGAAATGCATATGGAATCTATGAAGCTCCTCTTATTTTGGTAGCTCTGGTTTTCAGATCTTGGGTTCAATTCCCACATAAAGTATACTCGATTTAAACTGTACGCTTAAAATTAAATTTACTCTAGAGAAAAATGGTAAAGAAACGAGCACAGTCTTTCTTCCTTAATATTTTAATTTAGTTCTGAATTAAATTTAAATTTTGCCTGAACTAAATTTCGTAAAATGTAGAATTATAAATTGTTAACGTCTATTTCTGAATAGAATATTTAGTTAATTTTTATTAAAGTCGTGATGACCGCTAAAAACTCCAAATTTGATTTTCTTTAGATGCTTTCTTACTTGTAAAGCACCTAAAATGCAATGGCGTTTCTCTTCCTCGTCGCGTTCATTCATTTCTTTTTAACTTGGTTCGAGGTCGTCCCAGCGGCGACGGAGCAAAGAATTCCATCCAGAGGCCATCTGCGCATGCGTCCTCCTTCATTCACTCGTTCCAGCCACAGGAAGTGGATGGGGAGCAGAGAGCTGAGGGTGGGGTTTTTCTTTCGTTCCTGACGTGGGAAAGTAAATTTCTGTCGCTCTGAGAAGGAAATAAGAATTTTATATTAAGGGTTATATAAAATTTCGACCTCTGCTTTCAGATGGCTTGAAAGTTAGCAAAAATTCTACTCGATAACTTACGCACACAAATATTCGTGAAAAAAATATACAAATAGAATTAAAATAAAACTCAAAGAAACTAGACTTTAAACTTGATTTTTTTCCTCTTAATCTTATTCTGAACTGAATGAAAATAAACCTTACTTTCAATAACAGTTACAAGTTTTTGCTTAGTTTTAAATAAGCAGAATTAGACTGGAACCAAAAGTTTCTACGACACGAATATGTTTGGAAACCATCGAGCGAAGCAGCTAACTGAAGGGTTGTCACTGTGGCATTCACACGGATTTGATTTGTTAACTTGTGGATGTCTGCTGCCACTGGGAATGTACTTTAATCTTAAGTCAATCATACATCAGAGATGGCGAAAACAGTTTTAGAAATAAAATGAAAGATTTTACGAAGTAAAAAGGATGGCGTACGTACTAACACCTATTTGCAACACTCGTATAGAATGTTCTAACAGCTATCGTCAGAAACGCGTAACTGTTGTATTTATCTGTAAACAGTCGTGGCTATTATTTCTGTTAAAATCCGATAAAATGTAGTTATAAATTTAGCTATGTGTGAATGTTTTTTCTTTTAGATATTAACAACTTCATGTTTTTTTTCCTAATTCTAATGTATTGGATTTCTGTTTCAGGCTGGGCTGATCCGATTCAAAGACGAGGGTAAGAAAAATCGGAAGAGCGGGTGGCCCTCTGTCGGCAAACTGCTGCTGATAGGAATAACCACCATCGGCGCCCTCACGGTCACTGCATTCATGTCCAGATCGTAAACACTCCTCCCTTCAACTGCAAAGTCGCCGCAAATCTTTCCGAAGCTGTTGACCGACAGTGCTGCATTTCTTGACAGAAAGAATCTAACTGGAAGGGCTCTCTTGCTTGGAGAGCCCAGGTACCTCACTCTTCAGAAAGCGGAATAGAAGAGAACCTCTCTGCATGCGTAGTATACGTTATTGGAAAGTGAAGTCTTTATATACGTAACCGTAACTTATGGTTTTGTCATGGTAACATGATTTCCTGTTGTAAATCAGTCTTCATATCGCCAAGTGATGTTTTTTTAGTTGAAACTGTAAATGTCTACTTTATGGAAGAAACTCTTAATTTCCATGAATCCTCAAGCAGTATTAAATGGGTACCAGGACTGTACTGTACTCCAAACCCTGTATGTTGTGAATTGTAATCAAAAACTTATTTTGCTGTGTTGATGTGCTCGTCCATGTGTGCAATCTAGTTTATAAAACAAAAGAAACCAATTCATTACCGGAAATTGAAGCTAAAATCCTCTGTTAGTCATTCCTGAAGTAATCCAAGCTATTCTCTCTCCAAAGAGGTTTTCTTCGGTTTGCAGCTACGTTTTCTGTAACTTTCTGGAAACGGTGCGTTTGCTTCATACATCGTAACATTTTACTTTTTATGTATCGGACAGAATTTTCTAATTCGATGATTTTTAGATTTTAATTAAAAGCAAATTTCGTATTTTTGATAATTTTTAAACAATTCTTTAAATTTTTTATGAATTGCGATATTTTTGTGTAAAGAATTTTGTACATAAATCTGTGCTGTGTTTTTGTGTATTGTCTCTTGTGCACAAGTCTTGCATTGTGTCATTTTGCAAGTAGCGTGAATGATTTATTGTCCGAATGTGTCAGTCTTAAATAAAATTATAAAAAAACTTACAAGTGATCTTGATCTTATTTCGATTTTTCAATACAAAGGATTCATCGTGAGTTTTCAGATCTTTTAAGATTATCTCGACAATTCATCCACTCAGTTTCTTGGCAATTTTTACAGATGAAAATTTCTAGGTTTCGAATTTCAAAACCTTTAATTATTGAATTTTAAGAATTGTTTACGGTGTTATAAAGTACCAAAAAATTTTATTCAATTCACTTATGTAACTCCTTAGATAAATGAATTATTTACTAAGAGAAATGTAAGAGTTCACATAAACATGAACTGAACATAAAAGTAAAATACTAAACTTATAGTGATTATCTAAAAGTCGCAATATACATTTCTCTTCCACATCTTTTATTAGATGTGGGCGGTGATTTTTTTTCTTAGATTTTTCCGAGCTTTAGGTCGAATATTTCCAATTTTTCTCAAAGTAGCTAATTCGGTGTTTATCATTTCCAGAAAAAGTTCATCAAGAACCCGCAATCTTGCCATGTAGTATCTTAACTTGCACTACCACGTATACCAAGTTTAACTTTCTTAACTTTGAAAATTTTGTTTTGGAAAATACTCAGCTTTTAGTATCGTCTCAATTTTGTTTAAAAATGTTGTTAGACATTGCAACAAGTGAAAGAAATATAAAACTTGTGCTTTCTACTTGTCGTAGTGTACTAACAAAATTGACATCTCTTGACGGCAAATTAAAAAACCAGTGATGGGATTTTATAGAAACTAGCATTTGCTGCATCAGGACTGAAATGAATCACCAACCTGGTGCAAACAAAATGCAGTGCAGGAGTTAACTAAATGGCTTTAAATGTTTAGCAAACGACGGAAGGGCGGGGGGGTCTGTGCTGATTATTCAGTAATCTCCAAAGAGTTAATTTTGAGGTTTCTGCATAAGAGCTTTCCACTGTAATAATTTAATACAGTAAACTTAAGGTAATTTCCCCAACCACGTGGATCAGTTGTCGTGGACGAATAAGTTTCGTGAACAATCCGCAATTGTTAAAATTTGAACATAAACACTCATTTTTTCAGAAATAGTAAAGACATACTATATATTGATAAATTTCTAAATTTACGTTTAGAAACTCGGCTAAAAAATTATTTGTATATTGGAACAAAATGGAGTTTCATAAACCTGTTAATGTTTTTAATGACTTTAGGAATGTCTCTTGTGAGAATTGACTATATAAACTGTGTTGTAAACAAAACTTGTAGAATACATGAACATGTGTAAGCATATTTTAAATGTGGCTCTGAACTTAACTAAAAATACAGATTTCTTTAATCAACACTATCTTGAGGAGTTCTTGACTTGAAGAAAATTCCTTCCCTGTATAGTCCTATATTGGAGTCCAGTTCACGAACTGAACTTACAACACAAGCTTTAACCAATCAGCTACGACTCTGGTGACACGACGTTAAGTTAAACGTCGTTAATATGGAAACAATTCTCTAGAATATTGCTCTGAATTTTAGTCATTCTCGTGGACTTTCGTTAAAATATTTTACACTTTTATATTGAAGCACGCGTAATATTTATTTGGACAGCATATGAAGATACTTGTAAAGCAAACTGCTTGAATACAGTTTTGAAGGTTCTATTAGCGCTGGGACACGAATCATGGCTTATTTGCATAAAGCAGTTACGAAAAAATATTACGGTATCAAATCCTAAACTGCCACGTAAATAGTGCTTTGGCTCAACGGCTTTTGGGTTCAACTCCCACTCACATAGTGAATCGAACTGGCAGACTAATCGTCGTGATCTGTCGTTCAGTTCAATAATTCATGTGTGTTGAATGGTTTGGAATCCACTCTAAACTAAAATCTTCTCACATATTTAAATTAAAAATGAAAGCTCAAAAATGTGTATCGAACAAATGGTGATAATTAATTGTGCACATTTTAGGACTAACTGAAAATGCTATAAATCTCATACAATTGGCGAAGTTATAAGTGAACTAAAACTGCTTTGTGGCAGGAGCGCATTGTTTTGCGTAAATTTCGTCATGAATGGCTCATCCTTGAATTTTCACGCTATTTTTTCATGATACATAATTTCGATAATCAACCCTTGACTGAAACTGCGCCATCTTATGAAGCAATTTAGAATCTGCACGAAATGCATCCGAAGTGATGTAATGTTAACAAAAAGAGAACCCGGAACTCTCTGATAACATTTCACTGACTGGGGATGAAATGTAGATGAGATAGTGATAATGTTACAATTTAGAAAATTTAAGTTTCGCCATTATACGGTCTTAATTATATTAAAGATTGTATAAATATACTAATTTTATAAATTATTTTTAAAAAATTCTTAATTTTCTTTTAATCTTATTAAAATTTCCTTAAAGACTACGGAATATATTTTTTCAATTAACTCACTTCATGTGACGTCAAAGTCACATGTCAAGTATGCTTGACAATTTTTTTTGTTTGTTTGTTAGATGCATTCGCTGCATAAACTCTATTAAATTTGAATCTAATAGGTTACAAGTAGTTCTAGACTGATATTTATTTCACCGTTTTATTCTTTATTCTCCAATTTATCACCATTATTTTCTTCAATGACAAACATTTCTGTGAAGTTAATTTTTTAAAATGTTGGTAAAGTAAAATGATGATTAAATTAAAGTGGTTATTTTGGCAGTTATCAATGATATAAAAATTGCTTTATCATCTATCATTTCTTACAAAATAATTCTAATTACAAATTTCTCTTGCCATTATAAATATTTTATTCTTTGTCAAAATACTACATTTTTCATTCATTTGTGGAAAATATTCAGATTATTAAACGTAGAAGAATTTGAAAAATGTATAAATATTTAACGTTTCTTTATAATTAAATGTGTGTAAAAATTAAAAAGTATTGCTACCAATTTACTGGATAAAATTTAATTCTATATTTACAAAATTAAATATGAAAATATACACAATAATATAATGTAAATAATCTACGTTTGGAATTTGTCACATGACAAGTACCAAGAGCAGAAGCGCCGCCTGGTGAGGAATTGACTCCATTATTCACTTCCAGACCAAATTTTTAGTTCAACCAATTTTTTTCTAAGAAATAACTACTGTTAACAGAACGGTATTGAGAGAAAAATCGAAAGAGCAATTATTTTTAGAATATATATTATCCTGGCCGAGATATCGCGGTTTCCACTATCCGGCAAAATTATTGCTTAGAGTTTCAATGATACGAATGTGTTTAGTAATCGCTGTGTTATCTTGGTTAGATGATTGCAAACGTGTCCGACTTCCTGTCCATGCCGGCCGAAGTTTCTAAACTACTAATCGCCTTGTAATATTAAACATCTATCAAGTGACGATGTCGACACTTCAACTGGCACCTTCATTTACCATTGGAGTTGCATTGATTTCTAGAGAATTCTTAACATCCGTAGAGTCATAAAATAGGACTGTCGGTATCGAACTTGTTTTCTTCCGAACAAATGGCCTATAGTTTAGGTTGTCCTGTATTTTTCCATCAAGTAATAGGCAGTATTTGTTTTGTATTACATATTACCCGTGATAGACTCAAAGATAGGGTAAAATAGAATTGCAATATTATATTTCAATGGAACCACTCCATTTACAAAATTGAGTTGAAGTAACACTATCGGACACACGAATATATTTAGCCACTCATCTATATGAGTCATGTCTCTAATTGTCAAAATAGTGCTCCTCGATCATATAAGTCCCAATGTGTGTACCGATTAAAAAATGTATTAATTACATAAAATGATTTATTCTATAAAAGAATAAGAAAATATTGTAAATTGTGAAAATATGTAAAATAAAACACAAGCTCCCTTATCTGTATAACAGTACATTCCTTCACAGAATGGCAATTTAAATTGAAAATATTTATGGTATAAAATAAAGTATTCGATGTAACATTTGCGTATGCTAAACTGCGCTGGAATATTTATAATATTGCAAGTGATATCGTGCTAAATCCACTATCCAAGCCTCTGCTTCGTCCATAATGGTCGATTTGAATTATAATATATAATTTCAAAATTCATTCCTTAACTATCTTACTATCAAAAATTTGGTGTGAATGTCAACATTTTAGAAGTTGGTTTTCGGTAAGAGAATATATTTAGGTTTTTGTTGGTGTCCGACAGTCACTTTAAACTATAAACCTAGCTCGTATAAGCCATTATTATAAAAAAAACGCTTAATCCTTTATTATTTTGATTACATAATTGAATCTGAAAGTTATTTTAATGGTAGATGAATGTCATAGGGTATTCGCCAAGTTTAAAAAATTAATTTTCTGTTGCAGGTGCCAATTTTTTGCTTTACATGTGTGTGAATTTAGTACTCCGAACTTAAAAAAAAGAAGCTTTTTGAGTTATTTTAAGTCAAATAGAAATTAAGTTACAAGAAATTTAAAATACACCCAGTCTTTTGAAAACAGGAAGTTGCATTGTCAAACCGGAAATGGTAAAGAAAGTGATTTTTTTACTATTTTCTTTTAAATTTATATATTTTTCTATAATGTTTTGATTAATGGCCGTAAGTATGAAGCGGTTAGTTGGCTCAAACATTCGAAAAGAAGTAGTAACATCGCCACTACCACTAGCGAAAAACTACCGTTTTAAAAAAAGATTTTCGCAAAATTTTGTTTTTCGCAAAATCTCCAAACCCCCTCACCTTCAACACACGGTACCTCAAATAATAATAATACTCATAGGAAACTTGGCTTACAAATAAAAATTAAAAGTGTTATTATTTATGAAATGAAGCAGAATTTTAAATATCCACGAAATTTTTTTCAATTACAGCTATTTTTTTAAAGGAAATGATCAGTAAAATTTCACAAATTTCCCATAGTGCTATACATTTTTAACCATATTTTCTTTATCGCTCAATGTTTTTCTCAGAATTTGTTTCAGTTCAAAGAACATTATCACATAAACCTTATGTCCAAATTAAATTATTATTTTATTGATTACATTACATATATTCAGACTTGTATGCTTGATTCTTGAGATCCGCTTGTAAGTCTTCGTCGATAATAGCACAATGACAGATGTACAACCACAGAAGATAACGAAGAAAACACCCAGGGCCACGGTGGGAATCGAACCCACACTCTCAAGCGATTAGTGGAGTGATGCTTTGACCACTCAGCCACGGAGCGCCCCAAATTAAATTTAAATTAAGATTGGTGCTTTACAATCTTCTGCAGTGTGTTTGCTGCTTTGTTAAAATTTCACTAATATTTGCCCGAAAATAAATGATTTCACAAAAATTGTTTTATTAAAATTTTGGCTAATTTCATATTTTTCTTTCATAATTTATCTTAAAACAAGATAAATAAAATTAACTTTTAAGAAAAAATTGCTCCGAACGTAGGTAGAATCAGCAAGGTTTCCTCTGTCATTGGCGTAATGTATCTCAATATAGTATTTATGCGTATAATTATTATGAACTTTATGACAGCACTGTTAACAATTTTTAAATTTATAAAAGGAAAATATATTTAGGACTTATAAGCGTGTTTATAAAAAATATTTTTTGTGTGTCCGGTGGTTGTGTGTTTAATCAAAACAGCCTTTAGTGCAACAATAATTTAATTATTCTAAGTTAAGTTACACACAATAACAAACAGAAACACTAAATTAAAAGGATGATTAAAAACACATCTGAAGAGTTCGAAATCAAAAGCCTAACTGACTGTCTTTCCTTCTCCCCGCTAGGGGCGCTCTCGGAAAGGAAGAGAGAGAGTGAAGTGTCACATATGTTAAAATCGTGATTTGTGAAGAGGATTTGTGTAAAAGTAAGGTGTGGATAAAGCTTTACGACCGGTAAGGTGGTTATTTGGATGAATGTTCGACACAACATAGTGGAACATCGTTATAAAACATTTTAATGTCCACCAGACTTTCCGGAAATATCTTTCGTCGATAATATGTCGTATTAACTAATCTCAATAGAGAAAATATACAAAATTCCCTTACCTAGAATATGTGTGTATGGATGCGGTAAAAACAAATCCATTATATATTCTCTCATGTAGAATTTGTTGCTAATCAAACCCGGCTCCATCCGGGAAAGAAAAAAACGTGGACGAACTATTAAGCCATGTTAATCCAAAGCGGATATTTGGGAATTTTCCAGGTTTTCTCCCTTTTGATATGTGAATACTGCCCACTACTTTAGGAAAAAATATCCGGTGACTGTTCAAGTGCCTTAACAAAAGCCTTTACATGTAACGTTTGTCTCCAGTACATTCAGGGCTGTCTATTTCTGCTGACTGAAAGGTCGCTAAACAGTCAATCCTTTCAACATTTTGAACATGTAGAAGTGGTGAAGAAATCGATACATGAACTGGCACCCTCCACATCGCATCAATGAAAAGTCGCCTTCAAATGTTTGGTTTATCTTCTGCGCGGTGTTGATTATTTCCTACTGAACCCTTAAATAGCTACCAGCAGCCAGATTGTCCCAGGGGTGTTTGTGTTTCGGGGAAACCCCGGAAGTCCGGGATTTTGAACTTCGATACCCGGAAATTCCGGGGATCGTCGTTCAAAAGGAAGTAGGAATAATAATGAATTATTTATTTTGATCTGGGTAATTTTGTTTGCTTTGAAAGCAGAAAACGCATTCAATACTTCATAATTGTAATTTTTCATTTCTCTCCCCCCCTCGAAACTCCAAAATGTCGGTAGTATGTCCGTAATAGTTTCCGGGGATTTTTTGGGGTCCCACAAACACCCCTGTTGTCCAAAAGTGTTTGACTTTTGCCTCTGTAGCTCAGTGATTATGACATCGTTTTCTGCAATGGAAGATGGCCGAGCTCGATCTTAGCGACCCTTGAACCATGGAACTGAATGTAATTGCTGCTCCATCAGCATGATTCCCTGAGCCCAGAGTTGGGCTCTACCAGTTAGACAGAAACAGCCGGTTGAGAGTCTTCGTCATTTAGAAGCAAGGATCAAGCTTAAGACCCCTTAACACTTAACCTGCCACCCCCAACGGTTTCATTTCACTTGAAGGAAATTGCGACCACGATCTATTGAATGTACCCCAGGCAATAACGAGGGGTTCGGTTAAGCCGAGAATTGAACTCACTACCTTTTGATAATGAGAAGGACGCTTTAACCAATCAGGCCAGCTGAATGCAATGTTATTTCCTGCATTATATACGTTTCGGAATGAACGCGTAGGAGTTTTCCAAGTTTTCATCTTTGAGACATTTGCAGGCGACCATCCGTCGACCTGAATGCATCGCAAAGGCTCTCCTAGAAAGCAAGAGCTGGCAGTAAATGGTTAGCACTCTAACTTATTGTTGAAGGGTTCGTGAGTTCGATTACCAGTGGATATTTTTAATGTGTATCTCATTCGGAATTTTTAAACAGTGGGTCCCATCAAATGAGTCTGCAAAAATGATCTAACAAATAGATTTTGGAATATAAAGGAATATTTATTATAAAATTAATACAATAATACCTGGAACCAGGGGGTACGTGTACCTTCCTGGGGCCTGAGCAGCTACCAGGCGCGTCGGTAGGCGGTGGATCACTGAACGTCCTGTAGGAATGACAGGATAGCCTTGAATATAGAATCAGAGGCCGCGAACCAGCTCCCGTAAACCCTGGTGTTATGCGTTCCGTGCCTAGGGCTAATTGGCACCGCGGTATTGGTGTCTTAACGGAGCCTCTAGTTGCCTGGCGAACTTCTAGAGTAATTTGCCTTGCCCAGTAACTCAGGCAATGCTGGGTGGACTTTTATTACCTGAGCTTTTTAATTGTTATCTTGTGGCTGAAAAGACACAAGTAATAACAAACCTTTCTGCATTTGCAGGTGAAGCCTCTGAAGTAGACCTTGCTGAAAAAGACAAGGGAACTCAGAGGCAATCTTGTAAAGGGGCAGCAATGAATCCTTCGCTTGAGGTAGAAATGACCTCCAAACCATCTTCTTCTGGTGAAAGTCAGGAAGCTATCCCTAGCATGTCTGACTTTCTGACCAGATGGGACTGTTTCAGCAAGACCCTATCTGCTGGAAATGTCATACGCAAGTGGAAACGGCAGAGCATATCATTTATGAATGAGAGGCTCTTGCCCTCCCTAGATTAACCTCTTTAGGCATCATCCATACTAGAGAGTTACACCTAGACTCCATGAAAGGGTTATCGGACTTTATTAATAAAGTGGGTGACCCAAGTAAATGGAATTAGGAAGCATTGGGTTTGGAGTTAATGGTACAAAATGCTGATAAAAGCAGAGGTGCCCAATGACATACAAACCCAATTCTAAGAAGAAGAAGAAGAATACAATAATAAAAACTTTTCATTTGTGTTTATGGTTATTAAATAATCTTTATGCACTTATGCAGGATTAAAATAAATATTCGATGGCATAATACTGAAATCAAGAAAATTTTCAGAAATACATGAATAATGTTATTGCTTTTACTATTTTCATGATTAATTTTTACACAGCAAACAATACATTTCTTATGAAATTTCACTAAAAATTATTTAAAATAAGATTTAATTTCCTAAAACCGGAAACTCATTCAACTAACTTTGTTTCTTACCTTTAATTTGCGTTTTTAAGACCCATTCTGAATAATAATTTAAACATATCCAAGAAAATTTCTAAACAAATTACCTTTGATTGTGACAAACGCAGAAGCCCAACGGTTCTTTCGTGACGAACACAAGCGTCTTTGCGTGTTTCAGAAACCTGTCACGATACGAAGCTGCATGAAATGTATACAAATTATACACTTTAGTATTTTAGTCATGCAGGAGATATACTGGAAATGTGAAGCATCAATAAAAGAACTGCAACTGACTAACTAGATTTTGTAAGACAATTCAAAAGCGACTATAAATACACCATTTGCATTTATAATTTATCGAGGGCAAAATTTATTTATCATTCATAAATTATAAATGCACATACATTTTTCGAGGGAAGGGATAAATTATTGATTGAAAACTGATCTTATAAATGATTTTTATATTTTCTTATCTGTCATTGTCATTTATAACAAACATGTAAATAGTATGTTTTATTAGACCGTTTTCTATATGTTGAATATGAATTTAGAATTGAAACTCCCTGATCCCTCTGAGTGGGTGCTTGGGAATTTTCTGAATTTCTTCCCTCATGAAATGCACAAATGGCGCACAGTGTTTCAAAATTCCTACTTGCAGTCAAAGATCAAGTGGTGTTTCATTGCCTTATTCAGCTGTTAAGTAAACCGTTTCGAAGCGTAAAAATGACCGGTATATACTGAGAAAAACAGACTGTGGCCATCTTCACAAACAGCTGTTGCACCAGCATGCTTCCCCGTATGCAGCCCTGAGTTGGGCTCTGCCACTTAGAGAGTAGCAGCCGGGTGGAGTCTTCACGATTTTGAAACAACGATCAAGCAGAAGGCTACCAATACTTGGCCTGCCACCCCCCCAGACGTCTTCACAAATTGTACATATAACCA
Organism: Latrodectus hesperus; assembly: GCA_037975125.1. Taxonomy (NCBI): domain Eukaryota; kingdom Metazoa; phylum Arthropoda; class Arachnida; order Araneae; family Theridiidae; genus Latrodectus; species Latrodectus hesperus. The sequence continues at coordinate 120,988,714 of CM075850.1, read as the reverse complement.
AAATCAATGGATGACTCGATTACGGTAAGATCTTCTTCTTCTTAGAGTTGGGTTTGTATTATATTGGGCACCTCTGCTTTTATCAGCATTTTGTACTATTAACTCCAAACCCAATGCTTCCTAGTTCCAGTGGCTCGGATCACCCACTTCATTAATAAAGTCCGATAACCCTTTAATGGAGTCTAGGTGTCACTCTCTAGTATGGATGATGCCTAAAGAAGTTCATCTAGGGAGGGCAAGAGCTTCGCATTCGTAAATGATATGCTTGGCCGTTTCCTCTTGCATATGACATTTCCTGCAGATAGGGTCTTGCTGAAACAGTCCCATTTTATGGAGGTGTTTTCTGAAATAGTAGTGCCCAGTTATGAAGCCTACGATTAAACGTATCTTCTGCCTAGAGCATCTTAGAATTTCAGAGGCAATCCTTGCTTGCTGATGATCCACAGATCATACTTTTAGCGTGGGTTTGACCAGGAGTGTTGAGCCAAGCTTCATACATCTTCCGTTTTTCCCATCTAAGAACATTGGTTTTTGCGGTCTTCAAATGGATCCCACAAATAGGTTCTGCACCGATGGGAGCAAAAGACGATCCTTGTTTAGCAAGTTCATCAGCCCTTACATTACCTTCGATACCTTTGTGCCCTGGCACCCATACAAGGATCGCCTTATTTCTAGTTGCCAGTTCTGTAAGAAGATTTCTACATTCCACAATCATTTTAGATTTGATTTCGAAAGAACTGAGCGCTTTTATAGCGGCTTGACTGTCACTAAAAATGAGAATCCGCTTACCGTGGTAGCCCTTCCTCATATTTAATCGCAGACAGTGGATAATGGCCAAAACTTCTGCATGGAAGACCGTAGCATATCGTCCAAGGCTTACATATAACACGGTAAGATACACAAGCAGCTGTGTCCCAAACGTGTGGGGTTTTCAATAGCGAAGTTCACATAGAGAGAGTAGAGCCTTAATGGTTCGGGTGTTGTTCTCATTATCGGAAGGTAGTAAGTTCAAATTCTAACTATAACCGAAAATCCATCGTGTTCACTGAAGGCGGAGGGGCACCTTAAAACTGGGCGTGATTGCATTGTCCTCCAGGTGAAATGATGCCTCTGTGGGTGTCTTCTGCTGGCTCCCGGCTTCAAAATGAGGCTATCTAACTAGGTTCAACCTGTTAAATAGGTTTTTTACAGGGAAGCATGCCTCTGCAACAACAACAACATACAAGTAGTTGTCTTTGCTGAAAAAGCTACCAAACATCCATTTCTTAGAAATAGATATCACCTCATTTTGAAATCTAACCATCATAGGCTGAAGAGTCTTAAAATTAAACTATCAGCATCATTTTACATGAGATGGTATTTGAATTGTTAAAGCTATGAACTTCACTTCGTTAGTTTGTAGGTTCGATTCCCACCTCGGGTGTGGCTGATTTTTGCAGAGGTGTGGTCACCACTTTATAAACTGTAAAAGTCCAGATTTAATGAATGCTTCCTTTTAAAAATGGATCGTAAAAGATGACTTTTTTTTATAGCAAACGAATTTTGAATGCAAATTTAAGTTTATCTTGTTTTTGCTCTTAACTTCCAACAAAGTTCAGATTATTAGATAAATAAGTAAATATAAAAAATAAATATATCTCTCGTATCATTTTTATTTTGGATAATTATTTATTTTTTAAGTTAGGTTATTTCGGAACACAAGTGTTCAAAAATGAAAACCAAATCTGACTTTAAAAATATCGGATCCTTGTGGTAACTACATTTAACGACTGAGACCTTGATGTGGCTGTCTCTGCATTCATTTCTTCTGCAAACTTATCGTCTGTTTCGAGTTGCTAAGGTAACGAAAAGTATCGAATTCCCCCGGCGTGAAGGCCGAAAATAAGGCAAATGAAGTGTCTCTGACCTTAAACTAGTTTACAACTTCGGAAAAAGAACGATTATTTTTTCACCATTATTTACAGTTTCTCCGCCTTGCTGTTCGAAGGGGATATTCCAAAAACAGCTGGCGAGGCCGGCTTTTGTAAATTGGCCTCAAAAGATGTCGTCTGCAGACATCTGCCGTTTCGGAGGTTATCGTCTGCTGCTGCTGGCACGTGACCATTGTTCAAGACGCGTGCCCGGCCTGCTGCCGACTCACAGATAAAGACCTCGCGCTCCCTCTTGTCGAAGCCTCCTTCCGTAGAGGTCATCTGTATTTTATAATGCTTTTGTGATAGCCTCGACCCCGGTTGGTCGGAAGGAGGTGATGATGGAAGTGGTTTGCAGAGCGAAACTTGCCGCCAACCGTAACAAATCTGTAGATAATACACGACCAAAACAGCAACAACATCTTGCCAATTCGAGCTGAATGTTTTCCAATGAATGTCTTTTAAAACTGCTCACAAGTAACAAAATTAAGAAAAAAATAAACCTAAAAAATTGAAATAATACATTTTATGCAAATTTGGTTTATTTACAGCTTAAAATCATTTGATTTTTGATATGGGAATAACTTAAATTATTATGTAAATAAAATATGGCACATTTCATTTTCATTTATAATAGAATTTTTTTTAACCTAATTTGCTCCATGAATAATGATTTCACCATATACTTTATGGTGCCCTTTGGCGATAACTGGCGATTTTTTTTCGTCAACGCACAAGTTTGAAGACACAAGATGGAGCTGAAAACATGATGGCATGAATCACAAGTAAAGTAATTATATAATTTTAAAAATGCTTTAAAAATAAGACTTTTTTTTTAGGTGAAAACAAAAATATTTACCACCAAAAAAGCTCGATTTCACACATTTTTTAAAGTAAACTAAATTTTCTAACGTGTTTTCGAGCGAGTTCGAAACAAAATGGCGTCAAAAACCTGTGCTATGAATCACAATTAAAAAAATTACATAAATTTTACAAATGCGTTTAAATTTATGAAATACTTTATTCAAAAACATTACTATCATCGGTGAATTTATAGAAACGTGTACAATAAAAATGAAAAATCGACTTTCGAAACTTAACAAAACAAAAACGAGATACAAAATGTCATAAATACTAAGGTTGCTAAGCCAAAATTGCTTACAATGTAATGCCAAATTGGCGAAGAAATGAAGGGGATCCCAAAGTATAAGTCATCCAATATAGTATCCTCTTCAGAATTTTGGATAAAATTCAACAAGAAAATTGATACTCTGATGAAACCACATGTATCAAAAATAATTTTTAATCTTAAAATTAAACCGAGTAAAAATAAATAATTTATTTTCAACATATTTTCCAATTTTTTTTATTTTTGTTACAAAAAGTGTATCTAATATTTTTGTAGGGAATTATTTGCTAAATGCATTCTGTTAAGATGTATATAATTGATATCACATGAAAAACTACTGCTGTATATAAGCAATATCAGTAATAGTGAAGATTCAGCTCATACTGAATGAAGCAAATGCGTCATCACATAATATCGATGATGTTATTTCTCTCATAAAACCACATTTAAAAATGTTTGCTATTGTTTCATAAGAAATATCATAAATATTTGAAGCTTAGAGTTAAAATTTTCACACATTTAATTTATTTGATTCATTGGATTTCATGATATCGCAAAGCAACACATTCAATATTTTTAGAAGACTTTGGGTTCTTTCAAAGAATTTAAGAAATGCACATTTTATCAGCATTAAAAAATTCAATATCTCTTAACTTTCTAGTCCCCCTGATAGTGTTTCAAGGCCATTTCTGTAATAAAAGTTCGGCATATATCCATGGAATATAAGCGAAGGGTGAAGGATTGATTATTTGTGATTTAATATCAAATAAAGTGATTTCATTGTGGTTTATGCCCCCAATAAACTACAAAATAAAGATTGTTTACACGTATTAAAATTATTAAGATTTAAAGTAATTATAAAATGTTTTGTCTTATCTTTTTCATTTTGCTTTGTCTTCTGTTCTATTGTCAACCTGGCTTGAATCAATGGAAAACGGCTTTGGTCTTTGTTTAAGAAATCGTTACATTAACAAAATGAACTTCGACTATATTCTCAGAGACAGATTCTCGGTTGGTGGACTTCGCCTTGTTTGCTGCCGCTCAAAGAATGTGATTGGAAGGCAGGCAGCAAATTCCATGACAAGTCGGATTGACGAAGCCGCTTCAATACGATGTGACGTAGATGAAACGTCATCTGACGTCATGAATATTTTTAAACCAATGAGAATTGTAATTAATTGGCGTAATCATGATCTCAATTGGAATGAAATAAACAACCACTCTATGGTTAATAAATTTAAAAAAAAAAACCCATTTTCCTGCTTTATATTATCGTGAATATAGTTTCGAATGTCATATATTCGTGATAATATATGGTTAAAAAAATCTGCACATGGAATCTTAAATCGTCCAAGTAATTTGTATTAGTTTTTTTTACTAATGGCAGGTACACAATGGTAACTGAACCCTATGCCACAACAAGGCCAGAAACTGCTACTCATTTATCGTTACCCAGCGGGCACCTGTGAACCAAGTCACGGAGGCGAGTAGCGTTACCCGCGCCATACCACCACAAATCCGTTTATAGGGCGGGCCACATTCATACAACATCCCATAAGAAAGGACAGAGAACAGAGAAGAAAAGAAACATCCATGCCCGAACCGGGATTCGAACCCGGGACCAACAGATTAGGAGTCAGGAACGCTAACCACTCAGCCAATCGGTCGGCAATTTGTATTAGTAAATTGTATAAATCTTTGAACATGTGGGTAAGATAAAAATTCACTTGCTTGAAAGAAATATTGATTTGTAACTTACTCATAAAAAGTAACATCTTTCAGTAACGTGTGTTGGCGTTGATTTACAACTGCTCGTGGATCACTTTTTTATTCATTATGATTCAAATACTCATATGTATTTACTTTCCGGAAATGGTTTCTATATTTGAGTTTCTCTGAAAAACAGCATTATATAAGCCTTTTCTGTGAAAAAAATTTCTTGAAACATGTCGCTTGATTTCAAAATATATTTTGGATATAACGGTTTTTATCTTTTCGATTCAATGCATTTAGGAATAATTTAGAATAAATTCTCACAATTAAGGAGTTTTGAAAAGATTTTTAATATTCGAAGGCTTACTAGGAATCAACTAAGCTGTATTTTGGCTATTCACAAAAAAAAAAAAAAAAAAAAATCCCTCCTTATAATCTTTCGAGTAATCCAATTGCCATTGTGGAATAGGGTATGATCTACATCTTTCATTACACCCGTTTCAAGTATACGATTTGGTCCAATTAAATTGATTAAGGAGGGCCTATTTAATTAATTTCATGTTTTAAGTCTTTTAAAACCCTAAACCTTAGAAAACAAAATGGGCTTCATTACACTTGGGGAATTTGATTCTTTGGATAATGGAATGTGATTTTTTCTACATCATTAAGTATTATGCAATTATTTGTAAAAAAAAAAAAAAATTATACTGTATAATTCACTATTTTAATTCTTATAAATTTTTTTCTTTGCATTCATGGACTCATTTCCCCCCATACAAAATAAAAATGGCTACGGATTTCTTTAAAAGCAAGAAAGAGGCTCTTAAACTGTATTTCAAGTAATTACCTCATTATGTTCTAATAATTATTGGAGATGCATTCAGCGGGAAATGACAAGATAACAAGATTTTATGTTGAGATTTAAGAAGGATGTTAATCTGTTTTTGTCACTGAATTTGCTAGATTAGAACCAGTTTTATTATCGTTTTGTATTTAAATCTTATAGTCACGGTATTACTTCTTAGTTAAAAACAAAATTACTCTAATAAAATAACTTGTATCTCATTTAATATCAGCACAAGTATATAAGGAAAAAGTTAAGTATCCCCATACACTTGGCGACGCGGCGAATTTTGTTGTCGCCAAGCTAGGCGCGCGTTTATTAAAACGGGAAATTTCCCTAAGTTCGATCGAAAAATAAACATTTCAGAAAATTTAAAAAGGGAAATAAATATAAATAATGGACTTACTTAATATGAAGTTAAGCTGACATGCCGATTGGTATATTTATTTCGACATTTTTTTCGTTTGTCACCAGTGTCACATTTCAGTAAAAATAATTATCTCATTAATTTTACAAAAAAGCATGCAAAAATATTTTTCTAAATATATACACTTTATAAAATTTAAAACAAAAGCATGCAAAAACTTATTTTTCAAATATATACATTTTTAAATTTAAAAAAAAACATGAATAAAATATTTTTTAAATATATACACATTTTAAGTAAATAAAAATGAAACACGAATACAATAAAAAAATACATGTAAACAATAGAATTTAAATAAAATAATTACACCTTCTCCAAATCCAATTTCCGTTAAAAATTAATTAATATTTGCGAATCCTAAATTAATTAATAATTTGGAATCCTGAGCAATAATCCATCATTATTATCTTTAATTTTTGCTAAAATAATTTGTTGATATTTTTCAACAACATTTTGAACATGAGACATTTTAAATTAAAACAAAAAATAAAGTAATTAAAACAATAAAAAGATGATAATAAATTAAGAAAACGAAATAAGGAAAAAAGAATATTTAATGGTTTAAAAAGATATTTAATATATAAAATAAAATATATCATTTAATAAAAAAATATATATTAAAATTAAACCAAATAAAAATAATAATGAAAAAGAAATAGTAAAAAAGAAAAATTTACGATGTTTGGACACTGGCGACAACGAAACACAACAGCGGGAAATCCACTGATTAAAGCAGCAAAAGTAAACGAAATTATAATGACTACCAATTAAAACGTAGAACAATTAGCAAAGAAAGTTCTGGAAAGTTCTCGAAGTGAAACTAAAAAAGCTATTGCCACTAAAAAAAGCACATATATAACGTAAAAATTATTTAAAACACGAGAAAAACGGAATCTGGCAACGAAAAAATAAAAATAGTAACAAAAACTAAATTTGGCAACACTACAATAAAAACAAAAGCTGAAATCGGCAACACTACAACGTAAACAACGGTTACCAGATTTGGCGAGAAATCAGTGTATGGGGATACTGAACTTGTTCCGTATATAATTAGAATTCAGTCATAATTTTACCATGAAAATAGTAAAATAAATATAAAACTCTATTCTATATTTAATGCATATTCTGGCAAATTTTCTATACATAAACCAACTTTATGTAAAAACGAACTCCACTGCTGAGTCGGGAAAAGTTTTGATATATTTTAATACTTCAGAACTGTTAATGCTTTAACTTTTAAATTTAATATTTTATTGAAAATAGGAAAAGAAATGTTGTTTTTATTATCCGTTATATTTAAATATTACGTTACCTAATAAACATAGTTTAAAATTTCATAATTTTCAAATGCAATATCTTTTAATAAATTTTGAAAATAACAGATGGCAACATATTTATTTATTGAATTCAATACTTTCTCGCGCATTACTTAAAAAAGAACGGGAATTTACATTTCAACATTTGTCCACTTGAAACGAAAACCTTTCTCAAATCTCTCTGAATTTGAAAACAAAAATATGACAGAAATATCAGCGGCTACTACCTCCATAGATCTCTCGAAAGATACTGAAGGCTTAGAAATGAGAGAATCACCAGCGCAAATTCCGTCTGCTTCTGCTGCGTCCACTCAGAATGAAATCTCGGGCTCCAAAATGATTCCAAGGCTCAAAGCTCCCAAAATTTCTCAAATGGTAAACACCGCTCTAGCGGAATTAAAAGAACGTAAAGGGTCTTCCCTTGATGCCATTAACGAATACATAAACTCCCATTTTGCAGTGGATAGCAGCAAAATACGCCCTAGCATCAACGGTTATTTGAGAAAAGCTGTTATATCCGGCTCTATTGAACATTTGACAGGAAAAGATGGAAAAGGATTCTTCAAAATGGCTGCCGACAAAAAGAAATCGCCAAAGTCAAAATCACCAAGAGGAAGAAAACAATCAATATCTACAAAAGCAAAGACAAATAAACGTGGAAGACCACCAAAAAATTCGAAAACAGCCAAAAAGGCCAAAACTGGGAAATCCCCTATGCGTAAAAAGGGAGGTAGAAAGTCACCAAGAAAATAACGTCGTGTAAATTTTTTTAATGAATTGACTACAAAATTGGTGACATAATGTGCTATTGAAATTTTTCTGGATATGTTTCAAAAATTATTTTAAAAGCAATAATTTATAAAGCAAATAAAATTGATGTAATCGTATTTATTTTTAGTTTATTAATATTTTGTTAATAATGTTATTATTTTTATTTAAAATATAGAGTTGCTGTATTTTAACTTATATTTAGATCAACAGTTTGCAATGTGCAGATGAATAAGATAGCTGAGGATGGCCTATACTTCAGGGTGTCTCTTGGTTTCTCGCCACTCTACCATTTGGCGGAGTGATGCTAAATATGATAATAATAACATTTGTGAATAAAATTTGCATAATTTTTTTCTGAATCACTACATAATGATTTCAGCATCATTTGTTTCTTCAAACACCTATGAAAATACGTTTGGCGGCAAAAAATCACAAATTTTCGCCAAAGGGCACCCTGATTTTTCCTGATAGCAAGTATTGAACAATTCAGATTTAACTCAGTTGTAAAGTATACTATAAGAATTACTGGTACTTTTCCGTTTCGCCAGCGCAGGCGATAAAGTCGCCAAAAATAATACAACCGGCGCTAGAGGGAATAACTCCGCGGGTAACCTTTTACTGCTACGTTTCCAAAACATGTGACGGCCTTTTATTGTCAACTACTTTATTTCGACTCTTTTTCCCCATTTTATAATTTTATGCTATGTTAACATATATACAAATTTAATAATTTCATAAAATCTTTAGAAAAAATCGGATTTTAAAAATATATTTTAAAAAATAATAATCGTAACAAATTCACATAAAAAGTATTTAAAAAAAATAAGATTTTTAAATATGCATCACCCGATAAATTGTAATCTAATATAATAAGTAAATAAATTGAGGCTCTGTCATCCATCATTCCACGCATAGCGTGAACAACAATTAAATAAATAAATTTAAAAAATTTTATGTAAAACAACATTATTAAAAAAATTTTATGTGTATACTGTGTGTTGTCACCAATTGGCGACTTAATTTTCGCTTGGCGTAATTTGCGCCGGCGAAACGGAAAAGTACCGAATTACTTTTAGTGCTTGACAAAAATTTATCACAAATACAATTTAGCTGCATAGCAAATTTAAAAGTTTCACACATACTTCTAATTCACACATACTTTCTTTTTATAATATTGCACATATAGCTCATTTTTCATCAATATTCAATACGATTCATTTTTGGTAAGAGCTAGAATTTAGCCAATTTATTGTATTAAAGTAAACTTATACATTTAGAATTTTGCAGATAATTTTTTATTATTAGGTAAAAATGAAATGTCGACCAATCCTCTGCATTTGGCTGACAATCAAAGCGTGAAAATATTCGTAAAATAGGAACAATTTTCATACCTGTGATAAAAACACCAGTGAACATTATTTTTGCAAACATTTTATAGAAGAAAAATGGCGAATTGAAGAAAAAAACGCATTGTTGCTGATGAAATTTTTGTTCATTTCAGCACAGCATTTGATTGGAAATCTAGTCCTGATACTATTTCGAATTCAGAATATATTTCATGCAAATTAGAAATTCAGAAATATAAATTTTGGTGTTGTATAGAAGAGAGATTAAAATTATTCTCTATTAAGTAAAGACCATACTTGGCAATATTGCTTAACATATACACTTCGTATATATTACTTATATCATAAAGTGGCGACGATGCTCTTAGTGTAAGACTTCTTTCTCAGATTGCAGAGGGGGGGGATGCCACTATAAGGTGTCTTATCTTTGTGATTTATTTTCATTGATTGATTTATTGACTGGGTTTGACTTATTTTGATGACTTGATCTATTTTCATTTTTGAGAAATATATAAATAAATTTATATGAGACTTATTTTGTAAAGTTTTTATGGATGCTTTTCCACTTAAAAATAAGAAAAATTCCATTCAAATTTTGGCAAAAAATATTTGGCCTAAAGTACCATTCTAAAAATTGGAAGTGCTTCGTCAAAAAAATTTCTAGATTTCTAAGATAAACAAAATGTTTTGATTTATGCAAACCTAAATAGAAACGTTTGTGTCCAAAATGCATAGAGGCTTTCCATTGCTCTTTTGATGGTGATGAACATCCATAAAACATAAAAATGTAACCCCAATGAGTGTTGACATACATAAAAAATAAAAATACAAAAATTTTTAATAATTTTATTGTACCAAAAAACCGAAAAAGAATCAATTTCAGGGGTAATTTTAAGTACAATAAAAAATATAGATGAAACCATATATACTAGCATAATAGCACTGAGAATAACGAGGAAAAAGTATATTTTAGGGTTCCTTAGGCGAAAATTGACTATTTTTTGTTGCTCAGCGCTTTTTCAGACGTGTTTGAAAAAAACAAAATGTACGGAAAACATAATGCTATAATAATACATAATTGAGAAAAATGGCACAAATTTTACAAACAAATGTTTACTAACATCATCAACATTGCCCAACCTGGTGACAAATTGGCGAGAAACCAAAGAGTTACAGTACAGTTACAGTGCAGTCCACCTCAGTGACAAATACCGTCTGTGCTGCAAAATTCCCCAAAGAAATTGGCAACACATAATTTAAGTAATATTTAATGGAAATCATAAATTTTTATCTACGGATATTATTGATACATTTTTTGATTAGAAAACAGCAATAAATTTTCACATGATGGCTTCAATTTAAACATATTTCAATTCCGGAAAGAATTTTGAAGACAAATGAAATATTTAGCGTACTATATATTTACTGAGAAATATTATAATATGTTGCAGTCAAATTGAGTAATATAGACGCATTTTCTTTTTGCTGTTCGTTATTCCTTCACATATTTCCAATTTTGGAATGCAGCTCATTTTTTTTAGTTTTTATTTATTATTTTTTTAAAGAAATATTGCTTAATGTGTAACTTTTGACTGACAACATTGAAACAGTGTCGGTAGTTTGCATCTTTAGCCAAGTATAAGCATCGTGGAAATTTGAGTAAAACAACCCAACTAGTGAGGGAGGATGTGGCCACCTCCCACAACCACTGGCCGCGAAGAACGATGCGCCGCTTTGTTGATGTTAACGAAAAGCGGCGGCCATTGGAACTCCAGAACACGTAGTATGAAATGTGAATTCAATACAATTTGTATTTCGTGCTGTACATTCATTTACGAATGAGGATTGTAATGTTGCTTGAATTAAACTAGAACCGCTCCTGAGACCTGGGTTCAACCCCATTCACAAATTTACTTCAGAATCTTGATTTTGTATTTCTGCATTGCTAAGGGAACGGCTGGAAAATATCTCAAGTAAATATCCTGTGGTCCTGAACAAAACTACTGTCTTCAGGTGGAAGGTTCAATTCTCTACACAGCCTTACAATGGAATCTATATTTTTCGTTTTTGCAACACGACGGGAATAAGTGCTTCGGAAAGCTCTCAAGCACCAATACTCTCACCCGAATGAATACGAGTCACCATTGAACAACGGGTTTTGTGCTTCTACTTTCAACATGTGCGTTTGTGGGTGGATGTCCATGAATTTGTCCATTCTCAATCAAAAGTCCTCCTGGAATCGATTTTTTTTTTTTTGGTAGCAGTGTCAAAGCGCAAACCCCAAATTTTCTTCCACACAATACCTGAGTATAACACATCTTCTATGAAAATTTTCTCTTGATGAAAGAAAACGCGTCTGATATCACGAAAAGATTTGCAACAATCCTTTTCTTTGCAAGTTCACAGCCCTTATTATAAAATCAATGAGCACACAAAGATCAAAAAGAAAAGCGCTTCTAATTAAAATTGTAAGACACTTCATCGAAGGAAATTGCTTTCATTTCTAAGCTGCACAATAAATGACCAATATTGTTCTGCATTTATATAACGCACTACATAAATTTTAAGAACTTTAAATATATCTCTTATTCCCCTAGTGATGTAAGGAAATGGATAATGGCTCACCATAGCCTAGTGATAGGAAAGCGCTCTTTGGAGCATAAGGTCTCGAATTCAATCCCAGCCTCTATTGATCAACAGAAGCTGTATGTTGGACTGCTGCCATCTCCATGTACGTCTGTCCGGGTAAGTGTCCGGGAGTTATCCGGGTTTCCTCCCTTGCAACATTCTCGTGCTTACTATCCATGAAAAATCTTCCAGGAAGGCAGTTTAGGCATTGTATGCTGAAACGGCCTTCAACCACTAGGCTATTCACTAGGCGGAGTTAGAAATTAATAAATAAAACGAACACTTCCACAGTAAAAAGTTTTAGAAACCATCGATTCGGCTGATTTATGTTATTTAAATTTGCTGTTCAGATTAATCTGCGAATAAATACAACATTTTCAAAACAATTTGCTTTGGATATTTTATTTACTTACCTATTCTAAATAGTATTTCGTTTTTTTTTATTTGATTCAAAATTCTGCGTCTTAGCAATTTAGACATTGTGTGTGTGTGTTGGGTCTTTCTATTTTATTCAAAATATTGTTTTATATCATTTTAGTGTAGTCAAAAAATTTTGTTTTGCTTTTTTTACATTTTTGTTAACTAGTTTATTCACACGCATTGTTTTTGCGTGTTTTGAATACATTTTCAAGAAAATTAAGCTTTTCTAAAAAAAATTCATTTAGATGGATGCGGTTATTTTCTTATTGAAATATAAGATGGAAATATTGCTGATATCGGAGATGGCACCATTACCCAATTTGCCGCTATGCTTGAAAGAATTCTGAAAAAATTACAAAATTTTAAAATAATAAAAAAATGATACTCTCTGTGAAACATAGAAAGTATAAAGTAAAAAATGAAACTTTTTATTTGCCTGTCCTTCTCTCCACGCTAGATTTTATTACATGAAAACATATTGTACCGTGACCAATGAATGATTCAAAATTAGATTTGAAGTTCCACAGAGTGAACTTTAGGTGGGAACCGAACATAGAAACTCTAGATTTTAAGCCACAGCGATCATCATTCAGCCGTCAACAATGTGGAAAATGTTTGAAAATTTAAAGTAATACATTTTTTCTGTGGCACCATATTTATTCTTTAGGAAAACGTATATCAGAGAATAAACTTGAAAATAAAAGAGTTGTTGAACCTGAAACATTAGTTTCAGTCACAGAAAAGTATTTTGATTTTTGATATATATATATATATATATATATATATATATATATATATATATATATATATATATATATATATATATATATATATATATATATATATATATATATATATATATATATATATATATATATATATCAAATAGAATACAGTAATTAACATTAAACTGAGGAATACAAAATTTCAATGCTTCAATTAATGGCAGCTGGAATTCGACTTATTTCTCTTTTTGTTCTACTTGTTGCTAAAAGTACAATTTTTTTGGGGGAAGCTGGTTGTTTAAGGTATTCCTTCTTATTATTGGGAAGCAGTGAGTTCAAGTTCCGTTTCAAAGAATATCAGTCGAATGGAGTCAGGAGCACGTTAAATTTGTAGTATTCGCAATGTCTTCCATGTGAAATGATATCTCTGTGGGTGTCAAGCCAAGTTTTGAGTTCTTGATCCTTGCTTTCAAATGAAGAAGACCCTCTTTCAGGGCTTCGACAGCACATCCACTGGTGGCCCCTTTTATAAGAGGTCATCATCTCCCCCTCTTATAGTGTTGAGAATGGAAATCCTAGTGATCGGGCATTATACAACAGCAGCAGATTTCTATTTGATCAACGGGAATATGCAATACTTTTGACGCTGCACAAAGTAATATAACTATATTAACTACTTTGGCACCCCCCTGTCCCAAGCCATTTTAGTTCCCAAGCATTTTAGACCACGTTAAATACGTCATGGTCGCAGTGTCTTCCAAGTGAAAACATACTTGCAGCGAGGCGGTCAAGTTTGGGAGGTTTTCTGCTTGATCCCTACTTCTAAATGACGAAAACCTTTTTTTGGGGTTACCCAAGGGTTGCCCCTTATATATAAAATAGTTCCGCCTTTTGTAATGCTGAAATGGGGAAATCCTAGTATGCAACAAGAAAAACTGCCGCAAGGGAAAGAACCGATGATTCTGGCGCAGTTTCAAAATCAGCGCATAGGAACTGAAATAATTTAAAAACATATTTCATAAAAAAACTGAATAATTTCTTAGATTTTATATTATGCGAGGAATCGGTGTGATGTGTTTCTAAAATATTTCGACACCATTTGTTTTAAAAATTGTCAATAAAAATGTGATGGTCGTAGATGTTTCATAAGCAATTTATGTAATAGAATAGCGAACTTTTTCTACGCAGATTTGTCCTCCTCCTTTGACTTTTTTTCCAATTCAGTTATCAATCATCCCTCCTAGAAATTCTTGAGAGACATCTGTTCGGTGACGTAGCAAGACCTTGCGCAGCACAAACCATTCTTACCTAAGCACTTCGTGTTTATTTTTCCGCGAATGGTTAAACATTTCAAAATAGCAAGTGTGTGTGACGTGTTTTGAGGAAAAATTCTATTTACAAACACAGAGAACACACTACCATAAAAAGAGAAAAGTGTTTTCCTTCTTCCGCACAGAGACAAAAAATCTTAGTTTTTGTCTCCTTTACGGAGACATTCTACAAAAGGGATATTTTTATTTCAAAACGAAAAAACTGCTAAAAGAATATTTTTATTTATACTATTTTTTGAAAAATGCTTATATACAGTCGATGAAGCTTTCAATAAAAAAATAAAATAAAAAAATTTTTTTTTAAATTTAGAATTCCGAAAAAAATGCTTTTGATGTTACATATTCATTATTTATGTTTACTGAAATAGTAGATAGTTATGAAATTAATATCATCATTTTCATGAACAAAACAAATATAATGTCAACTTAACATTCCAACACATTTCAGATTAGACAACATTGTAAGTAGTAGATTTATGGTGACAATTTGGAGATTAATATCATTGTTTTCATGAATAAAAAGAATGCGATGCATAAATTCAGTACCCAAATATTGTAATAGTAAACTATTATATTGCCAGTTATTGGATTAATGTCATTGTTTTCATGAATATTTCAATAAAATAATATGATATATATTCATGAATTAATAATTTTCATGAACAATACTTTATTCACGAAAATTAATTAATTCAGGATCAAAATTAATTTTCATGAATACATAATAATTTATATAAATTCAGTATTCAAATATTCTAATAGTAAATTATCATGATGCCAGTTATGGTATTAATAGTATTGTTTTAATAAAATACAAATTCAGTATTCAAGTATTATAATAATAGATTATTGTGTGACACCAGTTATGGAAGATTAATACATATGTTTACATGAATAAAATTAATGCAAAGTAATTTCGACTTTCAAATATTTACTATAGTTGATTACTATGGTGTCAATTATAGGGTTAATATCATGGTTTTCATGAATAAAATTCCTGCAATGTTATTTTACATTTAAGTGTTTTATGTATGCATTCTTATATATGTTAAATATTATATATTTCTTCTTGTTAAATGTCTTTCCTACTTTGCTTAAAAAATATTTTAAAGATATATTCTTGTTTGAAAAATAATCATTTTTATCCCGCAATTTCATTATTCATAAAAATGTAAAAGGTGTCAAAAAATACAACCACAGCCAACTAAACAGAGATTTTATAAAAAACTCTAGAAAACTTATTTTCTCTGATCTAATAGGCAACAAAATACAGTTATAAAAATCCTATTAAAAATATATCCATAACAGCAAATAAAGCAACAAATTTTAATAATAAATTGTAGATTGTTTATTTTAATAAAAAGTGGCATTGTCATAAAAAGATTATCAAAAACCATTTACGAAGATATACAATGAGAAATTTTGAAATAAACTCTAGACTTCTAATTTTCCTAACCTAATAAAAACAGAATCATAGTCAAAAAGTGATAAAAATTAAATTTACAATCTATATCAACAATAAGCAAACTTTAACAATGTTTATCAGATTATTCTCCACATCTATTAATTAAGAGCAGGAGCTTTTGGTCCAGCCAGGATTCGAACTCACTACCTCCCGATAAAGAGAGCGACGTCCTAACGAACCAGGCCACCGTGGCCCCTACAAGTCTGATGCAGCGATCGGTCGCACGAACTGTTGAATAGATGACCACAGTATTGCCGACCAACTTGTCTAGTGGTCAGCGTGCCTGACTGCGGATAAGGAGATCCTGGGTTCAAATCCCGGTTATGGTATGGATGTACTTTCTCTATCTATCCTGTCTTTGTCCTTTCCTTGTATGAATGAGGTGTGAATGGTTGCCTACCCTATAAACGGGTCCCTATGGCATGTGTGTAGAGCAAAGTCGTACTTTCACCTTCATGGTGCTTTGATTAAACGAAAGACGCTGTCAATTGACTTAAATTCGCATAGCCAAGGCCTGTCCAAGTGTCATTAGTAACAACAACAACAAGAGCAGGAGGTATTAGATATAAAAAAAATCAATGTTTAAAATACATGTACAACCACATAAAACAAGGGGGCATGGTAGCCTAGTGGTTACGACATCGGCCGTTCGATTCTCAATGCCGCCAAAGTCCCACAGAAGTACATGCGATATACGTGCTCGTTAATTTTGTGGAATTGAAAGTCCTGTGATCGGTCATTGAGCAGTGACCATGGGTGTAATGGTCTGGAGAAAATTTTATCCCCTTCCACATCGTAGTCAAAATGGAGGGAGTGATTCTGTAGTGGTGCCATCTATCGGAGGAGTCTTAGAGCAAAAGTCGTACTTTCACCTTTGTGGTGCTCTGGTTCAACGAAAGACGCGTCCTACTGACTTAAATTCGCATAGCCGAAGGCAAAGCCAACACCCCTAGAATACACCCCCTAGAATGTATTCTAGGGGGTGTTGGCAAAGCGAGCTTCGCTTGTCCAAGTGACGTAAGCAAACAACAACAACTTAAAACAACGAACATTCGAGATACATTTATTTCCCGTCCTCCTTTTTATGAACAACAGAACGGGATAAAAAATCGATATTAAAAATATGTATACTAAGAAATAAAACCAAAAATTTTCATAATAAATTCTAGACCGTTCCAGCCCCTATTAACAAAGAATAGGATAGAGATATAAAATCGATACCAAAAAATATATTCTACAAAACAAAAATAACGAATTTTCCTTATAAAATCTAGACTAATTAATTTTCTGTATTAATAAAAAAACAAAATCCCGATGTAAAAGCGATATCTGAATTCAATCAAACAGAATATCCAATTCTCGATACAAATTCTAGATTGTTCTATGACTCCCTCTTCTATTAATTAGCGACGAAATAGCTACAAAACCTTGCTTAGCAAGGGTGATTCAGCGTTATCTTGGGCGGAGAGGGAATGTGTTGCCAACTAATTAGCAAGAAACAAGCGATGTGTGATGAATTGAAGCGGGATATCATTTCCACACATGCGATTCCGAATTGTTTGCCGTTTCCCAAGCTGAGATAATGATCACTTCCGGTCACGAGAGAAAGGGGTCATTTTGGCATTCATCCACGCACGCTGAACATATTACCTTCGAAACTGATTTTTAGTTGAACATTTCAGTTAAACATTTCCTCTAGTAAAATTATTCAGCTGCCATAACCCTGGCGATTGTTTATAATAAAAGTGATAGTCGCTACAGTTAAATATCGTGCCATTCCTTAATATTAAAGTTATTCTCGGAATATTCATATACACTGTTTCCAAAAATGAATGAAAAATCCTCGAAAATAGCGATTGTTCAAAAATTAACGCAGATTACGAGGGTTACTCTGAAATTTTTGAGGTACGCGCAGACGAGAATTTATAAAATAAAAATAACGGTTTAATTTTAAAGTACAAAGTATTTTAACACAGAAGACGATTTTTTACTGATTTACTTCAACTTGTTTAGGGTGGAATAAATTTTAAGCAGAAGAGAAAATGGAGTTGACGCGAGAACATTTTCGAGCTATGATTTTCTAAGATTTCAAAGCAGGATTCAATCAAGAAGAATGCGCTCAACGGTTGCAATTAGCATAGGGTGATGAATCTCCAGCTCGTGCTACTGTATTCAGATGGTTTAGAGAATTTAGAAGAGGTCGCAATCTTCTTCAGGATGAAGAACACACAGGAAGGCCGCCGTCGGCAGTCATCCCGGATAACGTGTCTGCCATACGAAAAATGTTAATGGATGATAATCGCTGTACCTATCAAATGATACAGAAGGAACTTAACATTGGATCCGTAGCCATACACAAAATCATTCATGAAGAATTACATATGAAAAAACTAGTTTGCCGTTGGGTTCCCCATAATCTAACTGAGCATCAAAAAGTGGAGCGTGTCAGAATCAGTAAAGAAACTCTTAATATGCTGAATGATGGTGGCCACCGCATTATTTCTAAAATTGTAACAGGTGTTGAAACGTACATACCGTTTTTTGACGTTCCAACACGTCAAGAAAGCAAAGTATGGGTCTTTGAAGATGATCCCACGCCGACAATGGTGAAAAAACAACGCGCACTGAAAAAAGTGATGTATGCCGTTTTCTTCAGAAGTACGGGATGGGTCAAAGCCATCCAGTTGGAAGGACAGAAGACAGTAACAGCAAACTGGTATACCGCTAAATGTCTTCCAGAAATTCTACAAGAACTGAATGTTAGGAGACTAATGCTTCACCATGACAATGCATCTTCACATACAGCCGGATGAACAGTTGAGTTTCTTAAACAAAAACAAATTAAAGTGATCGATCATCCACCGTATTCACCTGATTTAGCTATGTGCGACTTTTGGTTATTCTTTAATCTAAAAAAGAACTAACGTGGACGTCGTTTTCATTCAGAAGAAGAGATTGGTGTGTCCATAAATGCATTTTTTCATCTATTCGAAGAAATGAATGGCTTGAGGCATTTAATCTGTTGAAAATTCGTCTACAAAAGTGCATTGATGCTGGAGGAGACTACTTTAAACACACCTAAAATTTTGTAAGTATAACTTTAAAAACCTAGTTGTATCTCAAAAAATTTCAGAGTGACCATCGTATATATATATATATATATATATATATATATATATATATATATATATATATATATATATATATATATATATATATATATATATAATGAGGGTTTGAGATGAAGACGTAAGTTAAGCTCGTTGTAAAAAATAATTACTATCGTCATAATTTTTATTACAATAATTTGTGTCATAGGTATGAAGAATAATCCAAACGGCTAGCTTTATTTTATTTTTATTTAATAGCATCTATGCCACACAGAGAAAGCACACATCACAAAACGAAAACATTAGAACATTAAAACAAAAAATTCTGGCAGTCATATTGGAGGAGCAGCAGTCTCTAGGGTTGGAGCTTATCTGATTCTGTGTAACAATATCGGTTATGACCGTTAGAGGGCGTTGCTCTGTTACACCTTTTAATTAATTTGCACTTTTTATTTTCATATTTTTATTTCATTCAATCCAATATAATTCATTTCAAGCAAAAGAATGTTATTTTTTGAAAGAATGAATTGAATTCTTCTGAAACCAGATAACACTTTGCGGTTGTCACTTTGTTTGCTGAATTTGAAGTTCATCATATTGGCGCACAGACGCATTCCATATTTTGTGATAAAACAGAATGAATCGTGTATATTTGAATAGTGGACTTTGGATGCACAGTGTGATGAAAAAAATTTCCACATATTTTATCAAAGAGTAATTTCCGCCACATAAGCATCCTGAAATCAACTGAAATTGAATAATTTCCGAGAAAAATTTGCGTCAGAAGTGCTTTTGCGTCACCTTGACTAAAGTCACGTTGCACCAAAAGATAAACAAATATTAATTCTGTCAAATTTTATTTTTATGAGTAGACTTTTCTCTCTTATAGTTGTCGTTAAAAAAGAATATATTTCCCATTTTGCTGTAAAATATCACCTTGAAACGAGTTTTTCTTTTCTTTTCACGGTATATATGACATGATAAAGATGTTGAAATATTGTGTAATATCATACACACAATTATTTTTTTGAAATTTGAAGTTATAATTTTCCAAATTTAAATTTGGAAAATTAGGATAGAGAAGGAAAAGAAATTATGTAAATGAAATTAAAGTAAAAAATCATATAAATAGTAAGTATATAAATAATTATATAAATGACAATTCTGATGTAAATAATTTTCATAATTACAATTTTTTGAAAAGAATCATTTTCATATTGAGTTTCAAACTCGATCTATACTCTATGTTAAAAAATTGTAAAATAATTTTCATCTCTACAAGAAACTGAATACTATGGGAAAAAAGTTTCATACATGATTAACAAAACTTTCTTGTGCAATCCTTATCCTTTATTCTCCTGTTATTTTTAGAATATAATTTAACAGATGAGTCAAATTTAATAAATAATATTTATTTTGATTGATTTATGGTTCAGTTGCAAAAAGTGGAGCAACATGCTCCATAATGCCAACCTAGATGGCACAAAACAACAACAGTTTGATTGATTGCGTCAGGACACATTGATATTTTATTCTCAATCAATTTCATTAATCAATTGTTTTAATCTACAAGCAATTCATATTGAATTTTTGAAAAAAAAGTTCTCTTTCCTGCAGGGAAAGAAAATCAAGAGAACATTTTAAAATAAAGATTCACGTTTCATTTATTGATTTTAGTGTTCATTCGAATTTTTCTAATAAAATTAAACAGATCAATAATTTTCATGATTCTATTAAAATTTTATTGATTGTTTTATGATACATTAAGGTTTTCTTTAAAAAATTCTAATCAATTTAATTCCCTAGCACTTAACATTTAAAATGTAGAGAAGAACCTACTTCTTTTCAGAAAAAAAATTAAAATTAAAGCAAAATATTTTAAAATATTTTGCTTTAATTTTAATTAAACCTTTACCTTTTAATTTTACCTTTAAAATTTTACCTTTTTATGTATTTTTTTATCATTTATTTTAACGGCATTTTTTGGAATAAAGTTAATCTAAGAAGTCAAAATTAATAAATAAATTTTAGTTTGATTGATTGTTTTATAACACATTCGGTTCTTTTACTGTTATAAAACAATCAATCATATTTTCAATGTAAACAATCAATCAATCAATTTAAATTTTATAATAAAAAAACTAATTGATTATTTTGGCCTTTTTTACTAAATTTAGAAAAGATTTTCTTTTAATCAAAAACTGAAAATTAAAAATATCTGTTAAAATAGGATTTACACATATATTTTTTTATCATTTATTCTAATGATATTTTTAGAATAAAGTTAGACAGACAAATCTTCTTAACAAATCAATTACCACTTGGTTGATCGTTTCATGGCAAATTATTATTTTTTTTACTTCTAAATAATTTCATTCCTAAATAGTTTATATTAAAATATGAAAAATGACCTGTTTCTCTGCAGAGAACAGAAAGTTAAAAGAACATTTTTAAATAGGTGTAATCCTTCCATACATTTTTTTTATGTTCAATCTATTGATATTTTCAGAGTAAAATTGAAGAGATGAATATTCTTAATAAATTGACTATCATTTGGTTGATTATTTCATGATATATTGATTTTTTGTTTGTCATCAATTTAACGAATAAATATTTTTTTATCAAGAATGTGAAGAAATACCTGTTTCTCTATAATAGAAACTAAAAATTAGAATAATATTTTAAAATATAGCTTTTCTTTCAATTTATCTTTTACCATTTATTATATTGAAGTTTTTAAAATGAAGATAATCAGACGAATCATCTTTTCTAAATAATTATCTGCTGAGACGAATAATCTTTTCTAAATATAATTCAGAGGTATTAATATTTTTTATTCTAATCAGTTTCTCATGATGAAATTTTGTTAAGGATACTGCAATATCTATAAACTGATATTACACCTTTAATTTTCCCTTTTAATTTCGAGCCAATCATTTAAGAGATAAGACTAAAATAACCGGGTTTCCACCATGTGATCAAATGAATGAACTCTACGTCAAGATTAAAAGAATTCTACATTGTGTGTTTAAGACGTAACATGAAATCTCGTGCATATTTTGCAAGTCATCTTTAAACCAAATATACAATGACAACGATTTTCATCAGAAGAAGTAATAGATAAATGATAGCCCAAATATTTTTGGAATCTTCAAAAAAGTAATCTGCATTTTGCGCGATATACAATTAAGTTTTAATTCTTAAGTTTTTTAAGGAATTTTCTATGACAATTTTTTTTACCACCATTTATATAATTTTATTACTTTAACAGAGAGGACAGATTTATTTAAAATCTAAACTAAAAATATTATAACTTTATATTCTAAAAAATTTTTGTATTAATCTATGGGATTTCACACACACACAATATATATATATATACACACACACACACACACACATATATATATATATATATATATATATATATATATATATATATATATATATATATATATATATATATATATATATATATATATATATATATATATATATATATATATAATTCAGAATAAAATATAATTCGTCTTCTATTGGTACTTATTATTGGTCTAGAAGCTGAAGGATTAGCGCTCTAATTTTCAATGTAATAGTTTGTGGGTTCAATTCCCATCTGGAATGGAGATGTCTGTCGTGGTTTTAAATTGATTTTGAATTATATAAATCCCAATCAGGTTAACATTTGTAAGTAAAAGCTGCTAGTAGAGCATAGACAAACACTATTTTCAAATAAAAGTGTTGCGAAATGTAATTATCAAATGATTTTACTATCTTAGACATTAGCAGTTCAAATTTCTATTTTATATACTTAGTATAAAATATTTCTTTCACAAAATCTGTTTTAATTAACTTTTTCTGAAAAAATCCATGTTTAGAGTTTAATTTCCCATTATAATGGATTTGATCTTTAAAATTTTTAAATTTTATTTCTTATTACGTTACAGAAAATCAACGGGGAAATTCACATTTAATTTAGGATTTTTTTAGGATTAAATTTTTAGTAACAGCAAAATTTTTGTTATAAAAATATAACACTATATCCATTATTATTTAGATTATATCCCATATTCTTAATAAAAAGGAAAATTTTTTTATATAAAGTGTGTTTTCTTGCTATTTTTTTTAAAAAATTCAGAATAATTCCTATCTGAAATTTTTTAATATATTTTATAATAAGTATTTATTATATCTTTTAATTTTACTGAAGAATCTTTCAAAAAATGTAAGTATATTTTAAGATAAAATCTTTTTAAATAGCATCTCGGAAATTATTTTCTTTTTGAGAAAATTCGGTATATCCATTTTTAAGAATCCATGTATTTTATTTGATAAATTAATGAATTAAAAATTACATTAAATTTCAGTATTAAATATTACTTAAGAAAACTCGTTGAAATAAAAAATAATAAAATAAGATTTTTTAAGGAATAACTTGCAAAGAGGGAAATTACATGTTTCACTTTGTTGTAGAAGATAATGAAGTGCATAGTTCTTTAATTTTAACATTTAAATATCTTTAAATATTCTATACATTTCAAATATACACAATACTAATATTTAAAGTTCATATCTAAATAAACGCACATTTATATAGGTAATTATTATAGGTAATATTTAAAATGTATATATATATATATATATATATATATATATATATATATATATATATATAGTGAAATATTTCAATCACAACTATTTGCTTATTTACTTCGACTTAACAAATTAAAAAAATTACGTTATTAATTAAGAAATAGAAATTATAGAAATTATATTATATATATATATATATATATATATATATATATATATATATATATATATATATATATATATATATATATATATATATATATATATATATATATATATATATATATATATATATATATATATATATATATATATATATATATATATATATATATATATATATATATATATATATATATAAGCTTCCTTAGTTATGAGAAGTTAAAATTTTAGTTTAAACTCATTTGAAAAAAAGTATTATATTGTTTAAGTTTCAAGTAAATTTAAATATATTACGGCATATCTTTGTCATTGAATAAAGCATCGAAAATATTGAAATAAAATTACAATCGATGAATCATTTAATGCACTTTACAGCAATATTAAGATTCTTATTTGTTCACTTCACACAAGACACTTTAAAATGTACTGCGTAAGTTGCCTTCCAGAAGAGCTTATCATTGGTAGTGGGTCACATTTACGTGTCACAAAGGAGGAAACCTGGAAAACTCACAAGCACTTACCCAGACAAATGTACAGAAACTCAATATACATCTCCCGTTGCTCAACAGTGACTGAGATCGATCCCAGGTATTAAGGCTCCAAAGATAAGCTGCCCAACAACTAGGTCAGGCTGAATTTAGTATTTGTATATTTACGAAAATAAATAGGGGCAACAACCTGCTGAAGAAGTGGCTCTATTTCGTGGATGGTAGGTTATGGACTCTATACTTGTCATTGACATTGCGCGGAGAGAGTTTATGGACATAAAAAGTTCCAATATCCTTTCATTGATGTGACATGGTAAGAAAAGAAGGAGATCAACTCAGATGTCGACTGCGTCGCTTGATCATGTTTCTCAAAATGGAATGTTGAAAATGTATCACATTAATTTAACCTAGTAAATGCATAGTTAAGTGCGATAAACTAAATGAAATTTTTATAAAATTTGACAAAAAACATTTCCTGCAACTTAATTTTCCAATAAAAAGATTTCTTGGTATATTTGTATGAAATACCGAAGATAGCTTTTAAATTATTTCATCGTAATTTAAATACAACACAGTGAAAACATTTTCCACTTATATTAAATTTGATTCGAAAAGTAGAAACTTGAATTGTTTGATAACAAAATGAAAACAACCTGGACAAGAAAATAAATGTGAAAATGTGAATATATTTTCTTTTGTTGTGACAGAGCCAGCGAACGACTTTGTTTTCTTGGTGGCGAAGTATTATATATATATATATATATATATATATATATATATATATATATATATATATATGTGTGTATATATATATGTATATATATATATATATATATATATATATATATGTATGTATGTATATATATATATATATATATATATATATATATATATATATATATATATATATATATATATATATATATATATATATATATGTATATATATATATATATATTGTAATGTCTCACCTTTCGGCACTTTCGATTTTAACCTAACGGCACTTTCGATTTTAAGATCCTATGTTTTTTTTTTTTTCTTTTTTGTTTGAATTCAGAGACTCTCGTTGTACGCGAAGCAGGCGAGAGAGATTGTAGCGAACCCATACATGGCTCCTTGTAAATTTTGTTCATTTTTTAATTAAATGTGTATGTTTCAAAATTGGAGTCATTTATTTGTTTGTTTGTTTCATAACAAACTTATGTTTTTGGTGGCAGCGGTTTGATGCTTTTTTAATGCTTTGCATTAGCATCCATTATGGAAATTAATTATGTGCACTATATTGGATTACGTGCCGCAATGTTGGAATACAGGTAGGCCATTTTGATCAATCTTTCTCTGGCTACTATTGAAAATAAATAGTTTGGAATGTTATATAAATTGATAGAATATTTAGTTCCAATGTTATTTACGTGGTTTTCATGTTATATCAATTAATTTTGTTTATAAGTTTGTAAATGGTGTATTCCATATTACAAAGCTAATTTCTGTATTTCGTGTATTCGAATTTACAGTGTTCATGCTATATCAATTAATTTTGCTTATAAGTTTGTAAATGGTGTATTCCATGTTACAAAGCTAATTTCTGTATTTCGTGTATTCGAATTTACAGTGTAATATTTTTTATAAGAAAAGTGTATCTTATTATAAATTTGCATTTCATAATTTTTATGTGGTTGATGTATTTCAATTCACGTAGGAATATGTTAAAATAACTATGTTGTTATAGATTAATGTGTAAAATCGAAAGTACACTTATATTTATAATTTTTTGAATGTTTCACTGAAGTAGATTTTTGAAAGTAATATATACTTTAGAAAGGTTTTGATTTCGTTATGTGAAAACGAAAGTACATGATTACAAATAGGTTTGAATTTAAAGTAATGTGAGATTTATTGATGTGTTTTTGATTTTGTTTGCAAAGTATCAAACTGGTTTATTTCATATTTAGAAACGCATATGTTTATTTTCATTGATAAAGATTTGAAAAGATATTTTCTTACTGTTTAAAATATCGTACGTTATTATCATTTTTATGTCGTGTATGATTAATTAATTAAGTTTATTGATTTGAAATCGAAAGCTGATTTCTGGTTTAGATTAATTAAAGCTTTTAATTTATATTGTTGTTAAGAATTGTAGTGTTTTATATTTTGAATTAAATAAGGATTCAAAAATATGTATAATTTCATTTTCTGATTTAATATAGTAGTATTTGTATAAGAATCTGATTTTATAAAATTTATACATTTTTGATTAATAATTCACTTTATCTGAGTATCAAACATTAGCTTGGTGATAAAAAAAAAAAAAACTTGAAATCGAGAGTAGAAGATTTAATATTAAACTTGTTCTTCTTTTCAAAATATATGATTTTCTATCTATACACTATTTGTTGTATTACAATATAGTTTGTTTTCATTTAAGTTTTTTAAATGTTATGGACATGTTTATATTAGTAGAGTGTGTTAAATAATTTCTATAGTTATTTACGAAATTTTGCATATAGGTGGGTGTAGTCTGTTGTTTCTCTCATTATTGCATCTCTTCTGAGATAAAGCGTTAATAAATAAAATGGCTTTTTTAGCACGGGGGAAAAAGGGAGATTTAGTAGAAGTAGCTGAAGAGTTAGGGGAAATGGTTCCAGATTCTTTTAAAATCCCAGATATTAAAAAATTAATTTTAACTAGTAAAAACTTTAACGAGGAAGAAGTAAAATGTATATTAGATAGGGTAATCGAGGAAAGAGTTAAAAGGGAACAGGAAGAAAAAGAGGAAAGAATTAGGCGAGAAGAAAAAAGAAGAAAGAATTAGACGTGAAGAAAGAGAACATATTTTGGAAATGAAACGTCTGGAAATCTCTTCAAATGCTGCAATTTCGAACACAGAATCAGTTACAAATAGGACTGAACATGCTCAAAAAATTCAATTAATGCAAATAACGCCAAAATTCGATGAAAGGAAAGATGAGATGAGTTTATACTTAATAAATTTTGAGCGTAGAGCAGAAATGGCTCATATTCCAAAAAACGAATGGGTAGTTTATCTTGTAAGTGCTTTACCTTCAGAGATATCTAACATGTTAGCTAGAGAACCTCCAGAAAGGGCTGATGATTACGATTACGTGAAGGAAATTATTCTTAAACGATTCAAGTTAAATAGCGAAAAATTAAGACAATTGTTTCTTAGACACCAGAAAACGTCAGACAAATCATGGAGAAATTATGCACAAGAATTGAATAGTTACTTTACGGAATGGCTTACGGAATTAGAAATAACGACATTTGAACAGCTTAAGGAACTAATGGTAACAGATCAATTGAAACGTCGTGTGCCAATTGAAATTAAGGAACATTTTTTGGCGGAATGGCTTAAAATAAATTCGCCGTATGATCTGGCAGAGAAAATAGATGAATATGAAAGTTTAAGAGATAGTTTTAAGACGAAAGATTTTACAAAACTCCCTCGAAATAATTTTGGTTTTCGTCGACAAAATGAAAACCGTGCCTTTAAGTTTAATGAAGTAGTTCGGAATCATAAATCTCATGTTCCTAAAAGAGTCGAGAATAAAAATTCTAATTATTCACATGAAAAGGAATTCGAAAAAAGAAAACAACTCCGATGTTATGAATGTGGTTCTTATAGTCATTTGCGGCCTCAGTGTGACAAAATAAAAAAGAACTTAGAATCGGTAGCATCCAACGAAATTGCTAGAAGTACATTTAATGAGTTGATGGCTCCTTACACTAGTATCGGCACTGTTAATGGAATTCAAATGCCAATCTTAAGAGACACTGGAGCAACTCTTGATTTGATTTGTGGAAAATACGTGAAACCTGATATGTTCACGAAGGAAAAGGTTTGGCTAAGAACACCTCTTGATGAAACTTTAGTATGCTTACCTATTGCCGAGGTTGAAATAAATTGTGAATTAGGTCACATTTTGACAAAGGCAGCAGTTCTTCGAGATTCTTTGGATCAAGGAAGATATTTACTGGGAAACAAAACAGCCTCTTTATTTGAGGAAATTAAAAAGCATGAGGAGGTGAAAATACATATGATAAATGCTATAGAAACTCTAGCTCAAAGAAGACGGAAGGAAAATAGCACGAATAAAGAGATTATTGATTCTGAAATAGAATCTTCTAGGTCTTGCTTCCTAACTAAACAAAATGAAGAATTAGAGCAAAATACAATTTTGCCACCATTAGAAACCGAAGTTGAAGGGATGGATTTGATAAAAACATCTCCAGAAGAATTTGCTCGGGAACAAAAGGTGTGCGAAGATTTGAAACCTCTTTTTGAGCAAGCTAAACGACAATCTTCAAAAGACAATAAATATATTATAATAAATCAATTGTTGTTTTATAATAAAATGGACAATGATGGAACTGTAAGAAGATTATTAGTTGTGCCCAAGAAGTTTCGCAACCAACTAAAAGGGATCTGCCATGAGATAACTGCAGCTCATTTAGGTATAACAAAAACAAAAGATATGCTGTGCAAAACTTTCTACTGGCCTAACTGCTTTAAAGAAATTGAAAATTTTGTTAAATCTTGTGACAAATGTCAACGAGTAGGAAAGCCTCAAGATAAGAAAAGGGCTCCTTTGAAACTGGTTCCAGTAATTCCGGAAATATTTACAAGAATTAACGTTGATGCATGTGGTCCTTTACCTATAACTTCCTGTGGTAACCGGTATATTATAACAGCCATTTGCATGTCATCCAAGTATCCAGATGCCATCCCAGTACCAGATATACGTTCTACTACTGTGATTGATGCTTTTCTACAGATATTTAGCCGCATGGGTTTTCCTAGGGAGTTGCAAAGTGATCAAGGAACATCTTTCATGAGTGTCCTGACATCAGAATTTTTAGAAAAATTTGGTATTAAAGTTGTGCATAGTTCCGTTCAGCATCCCCAAAGCAATCCTGTTGAGAGATTGCATAGAACTTTAAAGAGAATACTGAAAGTCCTTTGCTTAGAAAAGGGTACAGATTGGGAGAAGATTTTACCTCAGGCACTTTTTGCTCTTAGAACTTGCATTCATGATAGCACTGGATATTCTCCTGCAGAATTAGTCCATGGTCGGAACTTAAGAACACCCGTAACACTATTATATGAAAATCTAACTGGTAAAACCATTGAAGAAGATAGTGTGATTGCTTACGTTTTTAATCTTTTAAATAGAATGAAAAGATGCCAAGAATTAGCAAGAAAAGCGAAGCAAAATATGACAGAGGCTAAAGAAAAACAAAAACTTTGGTATGACCGTAAGGCTACGAAAAGAGAATTTAAAGAAAATGATCTTGTGTTAGTTGATGCACCTTCTAGATCAAACAAATTTTCTGTTCATTGGATAGGTCCAGGAAAAGTAGCAAAACGACTATCGGATACAAATTACGTAATACAATTTCCCGATAAGGAAAAATTACATGTATACCATGTAAATATGTTAAAACCTTATTTTCAGCGTCCAGAAGATGTTAATTTAATTTTTACCTCTAATTCTGATAATGAAGATATTGATTCCGAGAAAGAAGATATCCCAAGTTTTGAAATTAATTCATCTACCCTTTTAGAGACTTTTCCTGAAAGCTGTTTTAATGAAAAGTTAGAGGACGATCAGAAGAAACAATTGAGTAGACTTTTGATTCAATTTATTGATATTTTTTCAAATGAACCGGGTTGTACAGAACTGGCTGAACTGGACATCGAGTTAGAATCTAATAAATCTATTATAGCTAAACCATATCGAATGTCCCCACGACAGACAGAAATTCTGAAATCGGAAGTAGACAAGATGTTGAAATTGAAGGTGGTGGAACCAGGTGAATCCGATTACACATCACCTTTAATATTAGTTGAAGCTCCTGGAAAAGAACCTCGTCCGTGCATTGATTATCGCAGGTTAAATGAGGTTACCAGAACGCAATATTATCCATTACCAAATATTGAAGAGCGTGTTGAATCCGTTTCGAAAGCGAAGTTCATATCTTTATTAGACTTAACACGAGGTTATTGGCAGATACCTTTGAGTCCTAAGGCTCAAAGATATGCTGCATTTACGACGAAATTTGGAGTTTATAAACCTTTGAGAATGGCATTCGGTTTGAAGAATGCTCCTTACTATTTCAGTAAGTTAATGGCTGATTTATTAAAAAATTGCGAACATTTTGCTGTGCCTTATTTAGATGACATAGCCATATATTCACTTACCTGGTCTGATCACATCCAACATCTTAAATGTGTTCTGGAGAAGATTCGATTTGCGAAATTGACTGTAAAAACCCTAAAGTGCAAATTCGCTCAACTTCGTGTTAAATATTTGGGACACTTTGTAGGACAAGGTCAAAGAACACCAGGTGATATTAAAGTGAAAGCCATTACCGATTTCGAACGTCCCTCAAGCAAAACCGAAGTACGAGCTTTCCTAGGTCTTGTTGGGTACTATCGCAAGTATATACCAGAATTTTCGGTAGTTGCTGCGCCTTTATCCGACCTGTTAAAAGGGAAGTCCAAGAAAGGAACTGTAATATGGAATAATAACTGCGAAAAGGCATTCATAGAATTAAAGAACACTTTAATAAAGAAGCCTGTACTTTACAGTCCAGACTTTCAAAAACAATTTATCATTCAATGTGATGCCTCAAACTTAGGAATAGGTGTAGTTTTATCTCAGAGAGATCAAAATGAAAATGAACACCCTATCCTATTTCTGAGTAAAAAATTTTCAAAATCTGAGAAAAATTATAGCACTATAGAAAAGGAATGTGCAGCAATAATTTTTGCTGTTACTAAATTAAAATATTATTTAGATGGTCAGTATAAATTTATTATCGAAACTGATCATAACCCTTTAGTTTGGTTAAAACATCATACAGGATCTAATCCCAGACTTTTAAGATGGGCTTTGGTACTTCAAAGCCTAAATTTTGATATTGTTCACAGAAAGGGCAAATTACATCAGAATGCCGATAGTCTCAGTAGAATGCTGAATAACCAAACTTAATTATTTTCTTTTTTCTCAGATATTAAATTAAAAAATTTTTTTAATACAAATTTCAATTGTTGTTACATGTGTACATAATAAAAAAAATGTTTTTTATAGTAAAAATGTGTCTATTTGTAAGTTTAGTTAAGGTTGAAAATTCTGTTGTATTAGATAATTATTTTGTGCTATTTTGATATAATTTTATTTTATATTTAATATTATATAATTCCATATAATTTTGTGTTTCAGCCAGAGTCCGATTGATCAGGGCTATCTGTAATACTAAATTTTGCTCTTTGTTGTTTGTGTGTGTTTTTTTCTTTTTTATTTGCAGGTTGATTTCCTTAGAATGAGAAAAAGAAAAAAAAAAACTCCGGGGAAGGAAGGAATAATTTAGTCTGTAATGTCTCACCTTTCGGCACTTTCGATTTTAACCTAACGGCACTTTCGATTTTAAGATCCTATGTTTTTTTTTTTTGTTTTTTTTGTTTTTCAGAGAGACTCTCATTGTACGCGAAGCAGGCGAGAGAGATTGTAGCGAACCCATACATGGCTCCTTGTAAATTTTGTTCATTTTTTTAATTAAATGTGTATGTTTCAAAATTGGAGTCATTTATTTGTTTGTTTGTTTCATAACAATATATATATATATATATATATATATATATATATATATATATATATATATATATATAATGAGATATTTAAATTTTAAAAATAAATTAATTATGAATAGTGTGAAGAGGCAAAAATGTTTTAGACGAATAGCTTAAGAAGAAATCTTCATTCTTAAATACATTGCCGTACAATGCCATTCAGAATCAACAAGTTGCATAATACGTGATGACGTTGATTGTGTTTCAGAAACGCCTTTGAATTATTAACATGAATGCAGATAAAGCGAAAACCCCTCCCTTCAAAGAAGGTGCTTTCTTTATTAATGAAATCACTGCGACCGTGCCGCTTCCTTCTTTTTATCAGTCGATTCCCCGCATCTTGAAGAATGGTGTTGATTCTTGAATTTTCGAAATGTCTTGAATCATAATCTTATGAATGGATTTGTTTTCCGGCATCTTGCGTCATTTCGTGACTTGTTTTCCATTACGCCACCTCAAGCCGAGAAATGTTATCACCTATCCTGAACAAAATAACACCAACTGCTAAAGCTTAAGCTTCACCTTTGGCAAAAGTTTTAAATAATATTGAAAATATGCTTACGTTTTTAAAGTTTAACCTAATAAATAATGTCTTTTTTTACATCTGCGTAAAATGGACGGGTACAGGAGTTATATACTTTTGTTCTTCGTTTACTTGAGTTCAATTTTTTTATAAAGAGTATAACCCGTACCTGTGCATAAATTGGTGACAATATTCGTTTGCCACTTTTGGTATTTTAATAATCCTAATGGCTGCAATTCAACTGATGGTTCAAATTTAAGGCTTAAAATATTTTGCCGAACAAGCTGACTATAATTAAGTTTTATGAAATAAAAATACAAAATTTTCAAAAATCACTAGGTTTAAAAATCTTAAGCAAATTTCGAAAGTAGCTACATATTCAGAGGATTTCAGTATGCTCGGGGTCATCGATGGTTATGATGGAGTGCAACAAAAATTTGCAAATTTCACAGAAATGTCTAGACTGATAATGTCCACAATCGCCCGAATGACAATTTTCAATTCAGCGATATTTTTCCACGGCTATTTGTGCAGAATTTATCTTTAGATGTTTCTCCACAAAAATGAGTCACAGGGATTGAGATCTGGAGAATAAGGGTGTCAAGTGATTCTCATTTCTGGCCTATGGAAAACCCTTAGACAAATTGCATTCCGTCCTGCTTAAATTTCATATTTTCGAAATCTGGGTACCTTTACAAAATAAAGATGAAATTCAAAATTTTGACATATTTCACAGCAGTTATCGAATAAGCGGTGAATGGGATTAAAGTCTTGAATAGGTTTTAAATCTTGACTGTACTTTATTTAAGTTGCTTATGAAATCTTTATTCTGATTACCCTCAGAATGTTTGTCGGGATTGGCTGCGCGGGATGGAACAAAATCTGGATAAGTGCTCTGATCAAGTAATGCAAAAGCCCTTTTTCATTTTGATTACTGCGCTTATCATTAATTTATAAATTATAATTAACGCTGATTTGTATGTTCTGTAAAGCTACTTAGAGCTCCAGAGGCTCAGTAGCTTCACGACGCTTCCCGTTAAGATCAGCAAAGCGAAGCAACATTTGCCACTGGCAGTGATTTGGAGGGTGACCACGTATGCTCCCTCGCTGGATTGCTGGAGCTCCGTGGGTTGGGGACGTGTAAACGTTCATATGTGACGTCCAAAGTCCTTCCGATGGTGTGGCGTGGATGTAGAGAGGAGGATGACAGCTCAGGCGTGACCTCGTCACCTGATCGTGGTTCAAAATGACGAGGCACTCGGTGATGGGCGAGTATTCCAAACCCGTTAACCTAAATGTACAGTTCGGGGCTCGCTATGTATGTATGTAAACTTGTTTAATCTGTAAGTCTCTTAGTATAATAAAATTGTAATCGAATTAATGATGTAACATTCCCCTACGGAACTCTTCCAGCTTCAAGAACGGAGGCATATATAGTTCTTTTCCTTTTTAAAAGGTATCTGGGAGTAGATAATGACATTGGATTCTTCTTTCTTTCTATAGTCTTAAAATATAGTTTAAAAAAGCGATAGTCACTATTCTCTGATTTTTCAAAAATATTGTTTTTTAAGATTACAGCTTATGTGTTTAAGATTTTCACAATAATCCACCGATCAGAAGAATACAGATTTTAGGATTTCGATACTTCTCTAAACACAGAAATTTTCAAGTGTTTCAAATCTCTGTTGATCTATTTTTAACTGATCTATACAACTGAAATCTTATTTAGTAGTA
The DNA here is from genome assembly GCA_037975125.1 of Latrodectus hesperus. NCBI lineage: Eukaryota > Metazoa > Arthropoda > Arachnida > Araneae > Theridiidae > Latrodectus > Latrodectus hesperus. The sequence continues at coordinate 120,954,425 of CM075850.1, read as the reverse complement.
CAAAAGGCGTAAACAAAATTATATTCATAGTATATATAGTTGAAAATGGTACGTATGAGTACAATTCTTTTAAATCGCCATTTTTCTTCCAAAGCCATGTTCGCGTTTTTTCTTGGAAGTTACAATCCGAGAAAGAGTTGGCGAGAAAAGTGTTTCTGGTAGTTTTAGATAAAATAAACTTTTTTTTTTATTTTCTTATTTGGAGCTGTATTTATGATATGAAAATATTTTTATAATTTTATTTAAATAAATTTACAACAATAATTTTAAGCTTTTTATTAGTTAAAATTTATTAAAATAAAATATTTTTATTATCTTTAAGTTTTTCATATCGATATGTTTTTAAAATTCTTATAAAAACATATCGATTCTTATTTTAAATTAATATATAAAAACATATATTTAAAAAAGCTATCTTATGTTCTTTGTCTAATTTTTTCCCGCTTTGCTTGTGAGATTGTATGCATTTCTGAAAACGGTTTAATATAAAGTAAATCGCAAATCATGTTGGATTTTGTCGAGAATGAAAATAAATTTTAAAATTGACAACAATTAAATATTTTTCTATATTCCTAATCTGTTTTAAACAAATAAAAATTTATGTTTTTATCCATTCCTTAAAATAATTAAATAATTTCCTTTTGTTTTTCTTTTTTCAACGTGATCATGGTCAATAATTGATCTGGGTGATAAAATACATAATTATAAGAAAAAATAATTTATCAGAGATTAATTTCATCATATTCTTAATCAATTTGATAAAAAAATTACTGTCATATATTTTAATTGCTTCTTTAAAACGTTTCGATTTTTTTTCAGGTGAATAGAAAATCGTTAGTTACATTAATTAAATCAATAATATTCTATTATGTGTTGTGAGTTAATCATGGTTCATATAGTGAATATATATGAAAATATACATTAATTAGACTCATGTCGTCACATTCCTAATACATTTTACAATAATAGAAATATCAAACTACATTTTCATTCATCTTTTAAAATATTTCAATTTTTTTCAAACTCTTAAAGCAAATATTAGTTTTCTCTCAGTGATATCAGATCTCTATTATATATTACAATTCGATCATGTGCACGTGGTCAATAACCTATCTCAAAATCCACATCCTTAGTCAGTTTCATAAAAATAAAAATGGAATGCCGCATTTATACCCTCCCTCCCTAAAAAGGATTTTTTCCCCTTCAAGCAGAGCTAGTAAATATTAATTATTCTAAGAAAAATCGAATATTTACGACTTTTCAATTCCAGACTGTGGCCATTTCTTTCGTAATAAAATTACACCAAAATATCGCCAAGAGTAAGTGGTGCTCAAAAGGCGCGCACACCGATGTTTTTGGACATCCATTCGCTGTGCATCGCTTCCTAATCCTTACCTCAAATAACTGCTAATAAAATTAGATTCGCGCTAAAGTCGCCTTCGAGACACATTCGCAGGGTGTTAAAATTAGCAAAACATCCCTCCACGATTGGCATTAACGCGTTCTTGCTAATGCTCAAGAAGTACACGAAGTGCCGAGAGACACGTGGGCCTGCCATTTTAGACCACAAGCGCTTCAAATATGAGAGCAGACTTGTCAGAAAAGTCAATGTCTATTCAATCTAGTGTTTTATCATAAAATCTTTGTTCTCAGACGAAATTACGTATTATTCCCTCAATTGTTTTCTCAAAAAATTATGTCGCCAAATATTGCAATTTTTGTTTTCAAAATGTGAGAGCAAAACACAGTTAATTTCTCTCTCTTCATTGAAAATAAATGTCTGAAAAAATTCATTTTTAATTCACATTGCAATTTCTAACCATAAATTTAAAACTTACATGCGTTAAACATATGAAATATATTTAACGCATATAAGTTATATAGGTTATATAGGAAACAATAAGTTATATAGGAAACAATATATAATGCAAACTGTATCAGTAAATTGCAATATTTGGGACTAAATCACAAAGGCAACGTAATTTTTTTTTGGGGGGGAGGGAATGATCGAAGGGATTGGTGTGTAAGAAATAAAAAAAATTATAAATACAGTACGTAAATAAGTCAGTATCTAAAACAACTACCTGTGGCAGCAATAACAGCACTTGACCTCTTGGGTTTTAGGTCAAACAGCGATTGCATAGCACAGATGCCCATGCAGTTTCAACACAATACTACAGTCTCTACACCGTCCTGATTGGATTATAGACAGACTTGGCAACCATTTTAAGAGTTTTATATTAATGAGAGGTCTGGAGAACGTGGTAGCCATGTCAGCAGCCATACATTTTCTGTATCAAGAAAGATTCGTATAATATCGGCATGCAGTCAGTATGATGCTTAGTACTTCACTGGGACAAAATGGAATACAGTCACGGAAGTTAACACATCAAAAATTCTGGGGCTCGTTAAGTGGGTTCATTTGGGGTCTTCTGTTGGTTCTTGCTTCTGAATGACTAAGACTCCCACATAGCAACTTCCAACTGACTGATAGAGCCCAACTCTGGGCTGGGAAAACGGAAGTAAGCTGGTGCACACACATACACGCACCAGTAGTGTAATGGCCACTGTTCAAAGCACCCTCAATGTGAACAAAAGGTGGATGAGACGTGTATCCTATAATATTCCACACCACCACTGCAGGTGGTGAACCAGTCGAATGAAAGCTGGCCATATGCACCATGCTGCTACATATGGATGCTGCTATACCATCACGTAACAATCTTAGTCTGAAATCACAACGCCACATCATTCATGCATTCAAATTGTCGTTGATCACACTAGTGAACACTGGATTCTACGGGACAGAAAGGAGCTCTTTCTGCTTGTGATATAGCATCAAGAGAAGCTAAAGTTATGGTCGCGGAACAGACAGGTCAAACTGCTACAAACGTCATCAAAATATTAGTGTATACAAATATAACGAAGCTGGCGAGCCATGGACTCTACCTTAAGGTTAACTGGTTAAGAATACTCCCCCATTATTAAGCGCCTCGTAATTTTGAGCTACGGTCAGGTGACAAGGTCATAACTTAGACCGCAGGCTCCTCTCTACACCCAGTAGGTGTATGTAATGGTTCGGAAACCATTTTTAAGTAGTTCCCGATCTAATCAGCACTCGTGTGCAAAAAATGCCCGTTGAGCTAAACCAAGCAGCCACACTAGCAAAAGGACTTTGGGCGTCCCAGATTAACGTGGACAAGTCCTTGACACGCAAAGCAGCCTAATGAAGGAGAACGTGGTCACCCTCCCAATCATTGCTCATGATGCTTTATTTTGCTGATCTTAACGGAAGGCAGCGTGAGGCAAATGAGCCACTAGAGCTCTCGTCAATGCGAACAAGAGGTAACTGGGATATGTTTCTAATGGCATTCCAAAGCACCGGTCTCACGATTTCGAATGAAAGTTGGCAACATGGAAGATGCTGCTACAAATGAATGCGACCATTATTATGTTGTAAGCAGAATTGGTATGTGCCTGAAATTTCAACGTCATGTCATTCATTCATCCTAGCTGTCGTTGAGGAACTAGTAGGGTATATTCCCCCATTGGCAACCTTTGCGACTTTTTTTCCTAGCCAAGCAATTCTAATACTGTTGATACTCAAAGAAACCGAATATATGACATAAAATACGTGAAAAAACCAAACCTCGGAATAAAAATATCAAAAAAAGCAACAAAAATTTAAATTGGCTTAACCAAAGTGAAAACCGGAAGCCCTATAATCAAAACAAGTGACGGCAGATTTGGCGAGAAATCTCTTGGGGAGATACATCATACTTATACCGTCGTTGATCACTCTGTTGAATACTAATTCTATGTCACAGGAAGGAGCTTCTGCTTGTGTTGTAGCGTCAATGGTTTCCGAAGTGACAGGTCAAGCTGTTGCCAATGTTATCAAACTACTAATGCAGGAAGTATTTCAGGTTCCTCTGTTGTTAATGGCAACACGGCGTATCGGATTACTGTCCTAAAAACATTACATTCATATTCTGCAGACAGCTGATAGATCGTGATCGATGTAACCAGCAATAATGAGATACAATGGATTACAATCCCGGTAAGCTATAATTTGACCTTCTTAAAAGTGGGTAACGTACATAAGCTTCTTCATTCTTGTCCAATGCTTCAGAACAACTTTTCGCTAGACAACAGCTTTAAATGCAATTTGTGTACGAGGAACCACCGTCACAATTTCCCCATTTAAACACGAAAGGGTTATAACCATCCCCTATTCTATTAGAATGTGGTGAAAAGGTAATCATGTATGTAACTCAACAGTTCCTTCGCATCTTGTAAATCTCATGTAGGGAAGATTTGGCGATGAAGACTGTGACGAAGCTGAAATCTATTGTGATCTTTTTTTATGTTATGCTTCGATGGGCGCTCCCTATACAATTCATGGCGAAATTGAAGCTAGTTAAATCTCTTTAAAACAGCTGTCTGTTCGGTGGTCTTTTTTCCATCGAGCGGTTATCTTGTCTAACTCTATTAGGACCCTCCAGTCTATGCCAAAAAGGCAATACATATACAGATAATATCCTTATTTCTCAGTGCAGATATCTTGCAAGGTCAATAGATCTCTTTCTTTCCAGTGGATTCCAGCTCATTGTGGGATTCCGGGAAATGAATCAGCTGACTTTTTGGCGAAAAAAAGTTCAACGGTCCTTCAGAGACTTTTGAAATGGATTTTCTTTCCATACAGTAAAATTACTGGTTAAGAGGAGACATGCTTCCAGAATAAAGCAGAAGTCATTGTGAGATTCTGCCAGAAAGCACTTCGCTTTCCTTATTTAGGGCTCAGAGTCTGTTCCAGATTTTCCTGGAATTGCAAATGTTGCACTTTTTCACCATCTTACAGGGCAGGAATGTTTGCCGGCGTATTTATATTGATTCAACATTTGGAGTTATCTCTTGTGTTCTTTGTGTAAACATGATCAAAATTTTGACGATAACCACCTTGATTTGTCGCCCGCACTTGTATTTTTAACATCTACTGCTCACAGGTATCAGAAGGCCAGAAAACGAATAGCCTCTAAACCAATTTTCTGAGCTTTTGTAATAAAAAAAGTATGTACGTAATGAATTGCCTTTTTTGGGGTGTAGCATCTTTAATGATCAATTACGTATATATATATATATAAATATATATATATATACATATATATGTATATATATATATATATATATATATATATATATATATATATATATATATGTATATATATATATATATATATATATATATATATATATATATATATATATATATATATATATTAGTTAAAGTGAAAATTAAATATAAAAATTTGTTTAATTAAAAAAATGAAAGTGAATTTTATTTTAGAAATGTTTAGTTAAATAAGTGAAAAAAATGAAGCAAATTGAGTTTCACAAAACAGAAAACAAAAAAGATTTTTTAATAAGTTAGAAAAATATTTTCAATGAAGAACAAGATGAAAAATTAATAATTCAAAGGAAAATAATTAAATTAATAATGGAATAGGTAAAATTGAAAATTAAAAACAGGAGAATTGGGAAGAGAGAAAAAATAATTGAGAAACGGAAGTAAACCCTTCTTCTCACCAGCAGAACAGAGAATAAGGGGGAAAGATGTTTCCAATATATATATATATATATACACACATTCATACATACATATATATGCATACATAATAATAAGTGAAGATAATATTATACTAATATAATTTCCGTGTGTCTTTCACAAATTATTAGCATTACATTATCATTTACATATCATATAGATGTGTGTAATGAAATATTAAATAATGAGTGGAAGACATCTACTAATAGGAGACAGAGATTACTGTGAAATCTGTCAATCAAGATAACAGAAGCAGGGTCGATGTGTGAAGTTCAGATGATAAGACTTTAAGCAGTTGGATCGTTTTGTCCAAGTTTTCGCCAATGTTTACAGATTAATGTGATAGGATGCCTAACGGCAGTAAGATATCTGAAAAGCGTACACATTTCGATGCAAGATTTTAATGGGAAGTGATGGCCAATCAGCGCACAGAATTATTCTACGTCACAGAAAACCGCAAGCGTTGAATTTTTTTGAATGGAACAGCTGAAGACGCTCATTCATAAAATTTGGTCTTTTCCTATTAAGTAAAGAATAGAAACATATAAAAACATTTTTGAAGCAAGGGTAGGGCATGTAAATGAAATGACAAAGAGAGATAACTCAATTTTACTCCTTGAGATACTTCCTTCATTTGAATAATTTCAAAAAATCTTCATTCAAAAAATTTCAAAAAACATTTTTCATAATTTTTATTATATTTTCTAACAAATCATATGTTGTTGTTGCGTTGCAAATGTCTGATTCTCCAAATGTCTGTCGAAGTCAGACAAGGTCCATCAGATCATTGACTCTGGGGAAATCGAGGACCAGAAAAGGGGATGAGTGAATGTCCTCGGTGGAGACTCCCAAACAGTCCAAGATGGGTTGAGGAGAAGATTGCTCAGTTTTACATTTAGAGCAGACCTCAAAGATATTCTTGCCTTTGAGATACGAGAGACCCCTTACGTACAAGGTGATCCTTGTATGGGTGCCAGGGCACAAAGGATTCGAAGATAGTGAAAGGGCTGATGAACTTGCTAAACAAGGATTGTCTTTTGCTGCCATTGGTGCAGAACCTTTTTGTGGGATCCATTTGAAGACCGCAAAAACCAATGTTCTTAGATGGGAAAAACGGAAGATGTATGAAGCTTGGCTCAACACTCCTGGTCAAACCCACGCTAAAAGCATGATCTGTGGATCATCAGCGAGAATTGCCTCTGAAATTCTAAGATGCTCTAGGCAGAAGATACGTTTCATCGTAGGCTTCATCACTGAGCACTACTATTTCAGAAAACACCTCCATAATATAGGACTGTTTCAGCAAGACCCTATCTGCAGGAAATGTCACACGCAAGAGGAAACGGCCGAGCCTATCATTTACGAATGCGAGGCTTTTGCCCTCCCTAGATTAACTTCTTTAGGCATCATCCATATTAGAGAGCGACACCTAGACTCCATGAAAGGGTTATATCGGACTTCATTAATAAAGTGGGTGACCCGAGCCACTGGAACTAGGAAACACTGGGTTTGGAGTTAATAGTACAAAATGCTGATAAAAGCAGAGGTACCCGAAGACATAGAAACCCAACTCTAAGAAGAAGAAGACCCCTTACGTGTCCGGTTGCCAATCTGGAAATAAAGGTATAAAAGGCTCTGTCACAATTGAGGGTGGATAAAGAGCCTGGCTCTTTGCCCGCGTACCAGTGATGGCAGGGAGGAATCCTCCACCCTTTCGAAATCTCAGAATTAACAGTAGATTGATATTCTAAAAAGGTGAGTGTCGAAGAGGAAGGACTATCATGGCCACAGCCCTCCCAGCCCAATCAATCCGCTAGCTCACTACCGTATGCGTCTACATGAGAAGGAATCCAATAACGTCATAGAATTCCGAATGAGCTTATGTTTGAGAAGGATAAATGTACCAGTTTGATCACCAATTTCAATCCAGTTGCGGAGGTGCTGAAGAGAGCCTCTTCTGACCGAGAGGGTCCAGAGGTCTCCAAAATCACTTTCATTAAGATTAGCTTTAAGCCCTTGCTCGATAGCTATTCATTCACTTTTGAAGTCCGATGAAGAATCAGGGTTGTGATGGTTGATAGACAGTCCCCCCTCCCCGGGTAATATAGATGCCACTACCAGCGTGGTCATCCTCTTTACTTCCGTCTGTATACATTTTAATGGCCTTTTGAAGGGAAACAAAATGATATAGATATTAAAATATTTTTTATTGAAATTTCAAAATACCATCTGGTTAAACATGTTTGTATACATTGTTATTTGATGAAATATCAATCTTGTAAAAGATTCATACACTAATCTGTATCATACATTATCTTGTATGAAACACTCGACAGATTAGCATAAACCGATCCTAGGATTCGATTCGTCTATTATAATCAACGAGTTTAGTGAAGCCAAATTTTTTTGGAAACATTTTAAAGCTCTTAGTGATTTTCAAATAATTATGTATATATTTTTTTACGAATGGAATAAATTTCATTACTGAAGTAGGAAACTGCTATCTGATAAAATATGTTTGGATTACTTATTCGTCTTGCATTTAAGATCGGGAGATTCACATGAATCGAACGTTGGAAGGATTTGTCTCATACATAATAATAATTGGGATTACTCGGAAAATTTTTTTTATTTAGAATTCGACTTCTTCATAATAATAATAATAATTGGGATTACTCGGAAAAATTTTTTTATTTAGAATTCGACTTCTTCATAATAATAATAATAATTGGGATTACTCGGAACAATTTTTTTCTATTTAGGATTCGATTTATCGATAATAATAATTAGGATTACTCTGAACGAATTTTTTTAGAACACAATTTTCATAGATTTTTAAAGAAAGAGATGGACGTTTGAACATATTATTGCTAGACTCTAAAAGTGACGTCTGGTCAAATATATCAGGACTATTTATTATCCAGGCATAAAGAACAAGGAAGATTCACATGAATCGAGACAAGACCAGATTCATCACAAAAACAATCAATAAAACAATTAAAGTCAGATTTATTTCGTGAAATTTTAGACCCACTTTCCATATTCAATCATTATTAGAAATTTCCCTGCAAATGAGATAGGTGCTCGACATTTTGTTCCTCTGTGTCTCGAAATGCCATCTGGCCAAACATGTCCGGGGTCCTGCCTGCTCGCTCTTTCGGCCGTAAACTCGGGCAAAAAGACTGAAAAAATACTAATACCCACACTTTTCCAGAAAAGGGATGGAGCAAGAAAAAATAAATAAATAAATGGATCCCTTTTGCCAATGCATACAAAGATCAATTATTCAGTTTCACGTTCCAGTAGCTTTAGGGTTCACCCATAAAATCTTTTTATAGCGCTCTTCGGAGTTCCGTGACTTCAGCAGTGAGGAGCGGGCGGGGCTCCCAACAGTGCGTCAGTGTGCTTCGTACACAGGCTTCCTTCTCTGCACTGGACACCATGTGCACATGCCTCGCAGCAGCAGATGGCGTAACAGCACCTCTGCGCCAAAAAGAGGGCCGCAGTGTAATGGCCACATAACAAAAAGTTTTTCCGGGAGAACTTCTGAATGTACATAGAAAACATCTAGTACAGTACTATATTAGGAGTATTTTAGAATATGGATACTTATCACCGTATATGCTTTTGAATCAAAAGTAATTCCTTATCAAATTACACAGTGAAAGTTACTGAAACCATTAACTATTATTCAATATTGGTTTTATCACCGTATATGCTTTTGAATCAAAAGTAATTCTTTATCAAATTACACAGTGAAAGTTACTGAAACCATTAACTATTATTCAATATTGGTTTTATCACCATATATGCTTTTGAATCAAAAGTAATTCTTTATCAAATTACACAGTGAAAGTTACTGAAACCATTAACTATTATTCAATATTGGTTTTATCACCGTATATGCTTTTGAATCAAAAGTAATTCCTTATCAAATTACACAGTGAAAGTTACTGAAATCATTAACTATTATTCAATATTGGTTTTATCACCGTATATGCTTTTGAATCAAAAGTAATTCTTTATCAAATTACACAGTGAAAGTTACTGAAAGCATTAATTATTATTCGATATTGGTTTTCATTAATTGATGTATTTAGAGACCAAGCTATTTTATTCACAGTAAAATAAACAACAGTTTTAAGAATCAAAAAACGTTTACAAATATTATAATTAATAATTTAGTAATCTATTAATTAATGAAATTTTTAATTTGTCCTTGCCGATTTAAACAAGCCATAAATTTGATGTTTTGTCATATCTTTTTCATTTGCTTTTTCTGCTCTTCTATTGCCGATGGGTTAATGGCTTGAGCATTGGAAAACGGTTTCTCAAACCGATACTTTGCTTCTTATATAAGAAATCGTTTTATTTACAAAATGAACTTCCGACGATAATCTCAGACACTCGATGGTGAACTTCGCCTTGTTTGCTGCCGCTTGAAGAATGCGATTGGAAGTCAGACAGCAAATTCGTCAACGGATTGACGACGCCGTCTCAATTCAATGTGACGTAGATGTAAAGTTATCTGACGTCATGGATATCTTAAACCAATGTGAATTTTAATAAAGGGATGGAGCCATAATTTCAAATGGAACGAAAGAAACAACCACTTTGTGATTAAAAATATTTAGAAGAATATATTTCTATTAATTTCCAAAATTTCCATTATTTTATTATTAAAGGAAAATTGTTTTAAGTTTTCAGAAATTCAGCCTAAAAAATTTAATAACATTAAATTTTTTTTAATGTAAGATTATCAAGGAAATTATTATTCAATGAAAATTATTATTTTTCTCAATGTAGATTATTGTTCTAGGTTCACTAACGTTTCAGTCAAATTCTTTATTATTGTTGGTGAATCTTCTCTACAGAGAAAATAAAATCGTTTTTATCTCTTACAATAGAAAATAAGAAACAGATTTTATGTTGCCAAAATTTTTTAAATACATTTTTATTTTAAAATAGTTTTCTTACACATATAAAAAGATCTTTCCTGGTTTTTGAAGTTGTATAGTCAAAAGGATACTTAGTAATTGTCGAACTTGTTATCGTTTGCGCATAAATCTCAACGACTTATTGAATGTAAAAGTTACTAACTCTTGCTCTAATTTCAAGACAATTAACCGAGTAGGAGTAATTACATTGTTTGTTTACAAATGTCGATGACGCAATCATTATCCCAGGAGGCAAACGATAATAAATGAGGTATACATCATGCAGGACATTGAACTCTTTTTTTATCTTTAATTACTTTGAACAAAAAATCAAAGATCCATGTATATTGTTTAAGATCTCCCGAAAGACCAAATGTAATTCTTTGTTAAACGAATCTAAACCAGTTTAAAAGACATAAAAAATAAATTACACCATAGTATTTGGATATTTTTAACCATTCATATAAGTTTTTATAAGCAATAAATTGGATTTAAAAAAAGAATTTTCGAATAACGGTGACATTTTATGTTTTCGAAAGTCGAAAAAAATTGTAAAATTCTGTTTATATGCTCAAAAGTATGTCTAAAAGAAATTTTAAAAAGCGTTTCAATCATTTATTAATAATTTTAGAAACGATACTGTAAAACTTAATAGATTAACAAAATAAATGAATCATTTGATGATAATTTTGTGTTTATATTTTTCAGTCATTCAAGCTATTTTTTTTCCAATAGAAATATAAATATAATAATTTTCCGTAATTTTTAAAATATTTTTCTCAAAAGCAAAATAAAAGTGCTTTTATACCACTAAGATTATTCCTTTTGAATCCTCGAAAGTACTTAAATAGTGATAAAATTTTAAAAATCTTATTTTTCCGTTAAGTTCGTTTTATTTTTTTTATAAGATTTAATATTATTTAAAATAATTATATCAAATTAATTGCTGTCATAAATGAAATTAATAAAAATTAGTTTAATTTTTTACTAGGCAATTTCACGTATTATAGAGTTAATGTTGTGTGTGTCAACTCTAAAACTCACAGCGCAGAACTGATGGAAAATTTGTTTGGAACTTAGACACGTTTAAAAAATTAATTTTAATAAATTAAAAAATGTAAAGTTATATAAATTTAATAATAATAATTCTTTTGCTCAAAAAATTTAAAATCTATCATACAATTTTAAGTAAATATATGAAGTGTAATTAAACATTGAAAATACAATTGAAGAGCTAAAAACATAAATATAATATCACTTTGCTTCACTGAAAAAATAAATATTATGTTAAAATGATTTTTTAATTTGTAACGGAGAAAAATACACATGATCTTATATGAACAAAGCTGACATATTTTTTCCATTTATGATAGTTAGTAATTATATTCTTTTCAACTATTCTTAAGTTTAATAATTATTTTTAAAAATGTTTATTATAGTAATGTAAGAGGATAATTTATAATACTTATAATATTAATTGGCAAAATTTATTATGTTTCCTAATTGTATTATTTGTATTTCTCAAGAAAATACACATAACAAATATATATTTTTAAATAAATAATATCTTCCCGAATAACTATAAATACTCAAAATTGCTTATTAATAATTATTTTATTATATTATTATTGGTACACAAAATCACAATTTTGGTTTTAAGATATTATTTCTTTAGTTAAAAATATCACAAAGGAAAAAAATAAATAAAAAGTTTTTTTTTAAAATTAAAATGAGAGATAGAAATATTTTATTTAAAATAAAACCAGAATGTTTCTTTTTTGAATGTATAATTTAGATAGAAATAAAAAAATAAGCTGTTGCTTATGAAGTAGAACTACGGTTATATATATATAACTGTGCATAATTTAGCAAATGCAATATAGCATGTCAACTGATAATAATTAATATTGTTGAATAGTTTGGTTTTTATTTATCGCTCTACTTTTTTGACATGGGGTTTATTTCAACTGCGATCTACGATTTAAAGTCAGCTCCTAATCATTACAAACATCCACACCCAAGGAGGGAGTTGATCTTACGAACAGTTGAACCTAGATATTGCGCAAGAGTTAGATAAGACATTCGTGAATCTAGTCACAATGAAAATATTTGTGAAATACGAGAACAAATTACATCATGAATATAAAATCATTAAATTTTATGCTGCATGATTTCTCCTGTGAAAACAGATTGAAAAATAGACTTTTTGGTGTCATGTGTAATTGATTTACATAATTAATTTCAATTTCATTTATTGACTTCACTTCTGCACTATTTGTTTTTAAACTTCAGGTTTAGTTTTATTCAATAGTATTTTTTTCTTTTTTAAGAATAGGTGAAAGCTTACTCGCGGAATTTTCTGTACGTGAAAAAAAATTTTTTTTATTATACCGTTTTAGACTTTGATAAAAATTGAGTTCCTTATTTTTTTAATGTCAATTCTTTAATTTCTAATAATTTATTTAAAATTCTTATTCTTCCTTTCTTCTTCAGTGGCACGAGAGCCCTGGGGGTAGGCCCGTGCTTTCTTAAGAATTTTCTTCCAGGTCTCTCTACTTTTTGGCTATGGTCTTCCAACTGATCACTCTCAAAACGGCAAGATCTCTTTCTAGGCAGTCACCCCATCTAAGATTGGGTCAACCCCGGCTTTTGTGAATTTCTTATCCAAGTATTAAAAAAAATTGTACACACTTGATCCTATGTGTTGCATTTTAAATTACGTTTTACGGAATAAAATTTTAAATTAAATTTTAATGTTCTATAGAATTCAAGAATGAAAAATGGTTACGAATTTAAAAAAAAAATGAACTATGATACTAAAAAATGAAAATCTATAACACCTCCCACTCCAAAAAAAGAAAGAGAGAAAGAAAGAAACGACTGAAAAATAGAGCAAGCTAGTTTCAGGTTATTAGTACTTTTCCCTTTATTGGTGATAAGGCTCGCAAGTGTTATAAAAATTTAATGCATTCCACTCTTTCTCCCTTCTGCTCTTCTTCACTTTTTTATATTCTATTTGCATTCTGTTCCACCCCGCCCTTTTACATGAATACAAAGATTGTTTCTTTTTTTTATTCTTTAATATTTCCCAGACCGCGCCATTTTCATTTTTCTCCCCATCCTCATTTGATATTCTAAAGAAGTGCGTAATTTACACGAAGAGAAAAGAAAACAGGAAATATTTGGAGGTGACTTTAAAAAAAAAGTCAGGAATCGTCTGCAGTGTTTAAATGTGTAATCGGCATCCCTCATTCAAGGCAGAGGTTTTATGCGATGGCGTTTAGATAAGAATTCCTTCATGCCACCTCCCCCACTTTTCCGGGGTGAAGACAGGGGATCTATTGTGGCACTTTTTGACTTTAAATTTATTATTCGACTTATCTGCCTGTCTCGAAGTGTATAAAGAGGCAGAGAGATAAATAAGATGAAAGCTGGAAAAAAATGTAACATTTAGCACGTGAAAAAGTGTCTCTGTTGTAAATTTTAATGATGTAAGAGAACAAACCGAGTTAAGCACGATGTCGGATGGTTGATAAGAATGTTACTAAAAAATACGCGTTCCTAATGATATAGAGAAACAAAAGGGGAATTGGAAACGTGCTGGCATAAAATATTTCAGCTAGCAACGCTTTGAAGCAAAAATCTTTTCGGACGTTATCTTCTTTTATTAAAGTTTATCATTTATTTTTAAAACCAGATAGTTACTAAGATAATAAGTATTACAGGTATTAGGTAATGTTACTAAAATATATTTCAAGTAGCAGTTACTCTAAGAAATATATTTTAGTAATATCACCCAATAATTTTATTTTTTATAAATCGCAGTTACTTAACTATTACTAATAAATAAATTCATATCATTTTATAATGCATGATTTAAAAAATAATTTAAATTAGGCCTTAAAATGATAAAAATATAATGTTTCCCTAAGTTATATAAAAGTGTGAATGCGTGTTATTTGTTTCTTATAAATAACAAATTAATACTAATAAGTAACAGTTACTTATTTTAAAGTAATAGTTATTTGTCTGTTATTTATAAGTAACAGATAAACCACACACTTTTGCTTAATTTAGGGAAACATAATATCATTTTAAGGCAGGATTTAAGTTATTTTTTTCTTATTATTTTCATTTTATCACTGATAAAAATGAATTTGTTCATTTTAGTTTAGATTTTACTATTACAAATATCACACAACATTCCGGTGTAATATATATAATTTTTATATACTTAAAAAATTCTAGATCGCAATTTTTTGCATATATTTAGATGTAATATTCTGTGTGCTGGTAAGGTTTTGTATGTCAATATAATAGGTTTAGGTTGGAATCCTGCTAAAAGTAATCTAGACATTGACTGTGTTATAATTCTTTCTATTATGCTTAATTAAATTAGGAGGCTAATTGTAGTATCTTTAAATAATGGTTGTCTTCTAGATTATAAATTAACTCATTTATTAAAATATTATGATTCTCTAGGGAGTTTTATAACAACGATTAATATTTCTCTATTGATTAAAATAAAATAATTTAATTTTCACATAAGATGTACCAATTAATACTAAATAATTCTAGTATTTGTATGTGAGCATGAAATATAAGTAATATGAATTGTAAAATAATGGAAATTGTTTATTATGAAGCATTTAGCACTCTCTGAAAAAAATAGTGTAATAAGAGTCGTTTTAAAAGCCCTCCATGTATAAAAAAGTTAATGAGAATCTTTACTTTTTTATAGTTTACTTTTCAAATGAAAAAAATCAGAGTTGTTTGAAGTTGATAAATAAAGGTTGTAACACTTTGATTTCCCTTGGGCTTCAAAGAAGGGTCATTGTCTCCGTCAGAAGTAAGGGAAAAAAATCTCAACACAAAGAAAAGTCGTTCAATCTAATTTATTAAAACTGTCCCTGGGTCACTGGGCTTTGTTGTACAACTTTATTTAAAATAATTTTTTTCTTGCTCACCACTTTTTTTAACACCCTCCCCTACATATTGCCTTACTTGCATAATTAAATAAAGTAAATTAATACCACCAGGAGGCACTAAAATTACAAAGCAAAGCAAAAAAAAAAAAAAAAAAAAAATACATCGGGGGGAAAAAAAATGTCAAAATTTTTTCTTTTGCTAATTAAGCTGTAGCAAATGACTTAATCATATGATCCGGACCGTGATGCAAATAGGAAGTTTTCCTCCCTCCGACCACCCTTCAGAGTTGAAGGGAAACAGATTTGATGCTGTCTGTGATCTAGTTTGCCTGATGGCTTCGGCCATCTTGGAAAATGGCGGTGATTTAGAATGCAAATTCGATGCAAACGACATTCTCCACGGAAGGAGTCCGCTCTATTACAGACATCAACACTAATTAAAATTTAATTTTGCACTGAAAGATCTCTCTCTCCCTGATGAGGTGTTTAATTAATTCGGAAAGGGCGAGAGGAAACTTCCTCACAGTTTTCTGCTTATCACGCTTTAGAAATCGTCTGCTTGGCTGTATTTTGGAATCTGGCAATCTGCACAGAATAAAATTTAGACGGCCAGTAAAACTTCTACTCCATTTCGAAATTGCAGCTCCCTCTTTGGTTCTATTCCACTTGCAAGTAATCAAAAGACGGGTGTGTAAGTCGTTTGGTTTCACATCTGCATTGGGACATGTGTTAAAATGTAAGCAACTAACTGCAACTTTGTAGCAAACTTATTCCCTTGAAAAGCCCTTTGCAGTACATTAAAAGGAAAATAATCACTAGAGGGAACGGTTTAATGGGGAAGATTGGAAAGAAGCTTTTTGTTTCACTATTGAATACTTTCACAGTTAAATAAAGCAGAAATGTTTAAATTCTATTAAAATTATTTTAAAAAATAATGAATGCAGTAATTTGCATTTGTAATCATATTCTAAGCAATTATTCGAATTTTAAAATTTACTGTTATCTTCCACAAAACTCAATTGGATAAATTCAGATATGTGCTAGTTCATATGCTACTCGTGTATATTAAACAACTAATTAATGCAAGAAAAATTAATTTCATTTATTGTACACAGTTATTATTTAGAAATAGGTTAGCTTTATTTATTATCTTGCTTATGTTAAACAAAATTTCTTAAGCAATGGGCCATGACTTCAGTTAGTGTCCCGAAATTTTCAGGAATCACCAAAAATTTTATCACTGTTGTGAGCTCCTTCTTGACAATGGTTTTCCAACAATTTTCCAACATCTTTTTTATCTTTCTGTAAGGCATGTTAGTATGAGTATTCATCTTTAACCACCATGAAATCAAAGCTTAAGTACCTGAAGAGTTAGTGAACTGTCCTTCGAGGACTCGAATTCCTCTATAGGCTTGGATGTTTGTAGTGGTTCAAAATCCGCTTTAAACTGAAGGTCATGATTTATTTAGCACTCATGTGCAAAAGAATGACCATTAAATGACAAGAAAACAAAGTGTTAATCAAATTAAAAGAATATTGAAGAAGTGCCTTTTGGTGTCAATTTTTGCCACGATTTTGATAATGTAAATTAAAAACAAACAGGTATATTCTTCCTATCAGCACTTAATCCTCGCAAATAAGCTGTCAGGAATGAAAATGTATTTCCTCATCAGTGTTTTTCCAAATGGCCCACTTAATGGATAGACTGTAGTTAATGTTTGAACTTAAGTAAATAGTTGAATTTATTTCTATTATACTTTTAAGGTTGTTGTTTATTTAAAGTTTTCACATTGTACCATGTCTAAAAATTAAAGTTAACGACTTTTTGGCGAGGAGGATGTGATTACCCAGAAATAAAGATTCATTTTCTACTAAACAATCACTTTATTCAGACCTCTTAGTCCCAATGATTACAGTTACTTCAGCATGAAGCTTTTACACAGTCTGAAAATAATCGATACAGTTTCTGTGATACAAAAACTAAACGCTGCAAGTTCCAGAGCTGATGACTCGCGCGTCTAACTGATTTCCTGCTTCATTTTCAACTCACTCACTGCTTGGCTGAGGACGACCCCTTAGGTATAGCCCTTGGAAGTTTCCAGAACATTCTATAATAAATCTATGGTAACTCTGCTCCTATTAAACCTATGGACCTGAAACTAAGATAGTGTTGACTTATGCTTTGTCACCCAAAATTTCGCCAAATGTCGCCAAAATATCTATAAATGTTCAAAGTTGTTTTAAATCCTACAAACTCATTTCTCAACTCTGAAAAGCGCTATTTTTTCAACATAAATTTGGCCCATACAATGATGATAACAGCACAAGAAAACAGTTTAACGAATACAGAAGTAACCACATTTCCACAATATTCTCGCAAAAATTATGAAATGTACAGGCCGAAAAGCTTGAGAAACCTTGATGTAATGGAAATACAGGAAAATTTATACAAATTACTGTCATAATTCTTCTATACTGTAAAATTTGCGGGTGATTTATATACAGTCATGATAAATATAATATTAATATCACATAATTAAGAATCTGAAATAAACTGTTTCGCTTTTTCACAAAATAAGCTGCAATAAATTTAATAGATATATGCATACATAAATTGTTAATAAAATCTAATAAGAATGCTAATTGTTTAAATCAAAATCAAAATAATACATTAAAAATTATTTTAATTAAATCATTTTTAGCACAATTTAAAGCAGCAATTTAATTATCAATTTATTTTAATAAACTAATATTCTCTAAGATATAAGCGTAATGTTATTATTAAAATATCAATAAAGCCATCTACGAAATGCTGCATAGTAATAATGAAATTTTAAATTAATTAAAACAAATCTGAAAAAAATGAGATTTTAAGATAAATTAATTTAATTAAATTCTGATTTATGAATATTTGGATAATTTGGACCTTTAACTCAAATCAACAAAAGTTTATTTCCGTGTATTGTTCATTGCAAAATTTTTTTTTAAAAATAAGAATGGGAATTTTTGTTCGAGAAAAGATATAATCGAAAATATTATTTATCATAACGAACACCAAGTAAACAAGAATAATAATTAATTTCTAATTGAACTTCATAATAATAAAGATTCATTTATAAATAGCATTACGCCTTTTTATTGTACGTATAAGACAAGTTTTTTCTTGGAAAGACTGTTAAATGGCATGTTGCAATGGTAAAAATTCACATTGTACTGCAACATAAAATTATCGTCAAAATAATACATAAGATTTTACACAAACACACATGTATGTGTGTGTGCATAAAAACTTTTTGTGATTGGTATATAATTAGAGCCAAAATATCGAATATAAAAAAATTTTAGTGCCAAAATATCGAATAATATAAAAAAATTCATTATTCAATGAATAATGAAAATTTTGTGAACTTCTTCTAGAAGTAAACTGGTTATTCTTATGAACACGAAAACTGAAAATACGAATATCGATTCCCTTCACTTCACTTCAGAATGTTTTTTTTTTTATTCTTTTTTCTATCGTTTTTAATCGGCAGATGTTGAATGCACGATTTCGTGCAAAGTTGGTTAATCGCATTTCCTGCCTCAATATGTTTCATTCAGAACAATTTCTTGTTTTCATAAGTCTAGTTTATAACATTAAATCTATTAATCTGACAATTTAATCATGAAGTCTTTTTTTTTTAAACTAGAAAAGCATATGTTTTGGATAATATGGCATCAAAATCTTTCCACCAAACAGTTTAAATATAATATCGCTTGGATAATGAGCTGATTTAGAATTCTATTCTGATAAATTCTGTTCGAAGTGATAAAATGGCAACTCAAATGAATGTTGTATCGGAATGCTTGGGCAAGGATTAAGGCGAATACCGTGTTCGAGATTACACATGAAGGAGCAATAAGCCTCGTTCGCTTAATATCGTCGCAATGGCCCTGTACTGCATTTCCCATGATGCAGCAGGAACTTACTAAATGCTATAGCGAACATATTATGGAGAGAAAGCACGCACTTCAGCTGAGCAAGGACTGCCAGAGGAGAGATTACAGTATATTCGGGGGGAGGTGTTAATATTGCAGCATTTAGATGGGAACAAGACGTGTGTGTTCGAATGTAAGAAATATCCATCCAATAGTAAATACTTTACCACTCCTATATTTTATTCTTTTTAATGTATATATGAATATACAAGTTTCCACACACATTTTTCTTTATTCCATTATATCACTCTAATTTTTTTCTTTGTTTTGTAAATGTTTTATCTTGTTCTAATTAGAAAACGTTTTTCTAATTTCTTAAAAATCTTTTCCAATTTGAGTACGTCAAGTTACTTTATTTTTTCACTTATGCTAAAAATCTTTAAAAGATTTTAGTGTGTTTTCGTAATTAATTTATTAGTTAATTTTACTTTAACCACATATATGTATATCAAAAAGTATTAAAAATATAAAAACTTACTATTTACTCAAATGAAGTATATATATA
>CM075850.1:120898794-120933972 GCA_037975125.1 Latrodectus hesperus | reverse complement strand
TAGGGTTTGTAACAAAGTTGTGCAGATTATAAAATATCAATTCTTTTGGGTTTAACTGAACCACTGTCTTCTGTTTGCCAAATCTATTCTTGGAATATTGCTTTGATATTAAAAAATTCGTATTTTTGAAAATAATTACATAAATGTTAGAAATTTTAAAATAAAATTGATAGACGTCAAATATAAAAAGAAACTGCAACGTAAATGATTACAGTTTAACTGCAAATTGCCATTTTAAGCAGAAGATGCAGAAAATATCTCGTCACTGCTCCTTTCTTCCTTAACAATTGATCAGGTGACGAGATTGGGTGTATCCGGTTATCAGATAAAATAAATTTTTATAAACCAAAATTTAATTTCTAGACAGTCAAGAATTTATCTATGAACTTGCTTGACTTTTCAGTAGTGTTCTTTTATATGAAGATAAAAAATATTATGTATAATTTTTATAAGTGAATTTATAATAAGAAAATAGTTCGTATATTGAAAAACAATTCAAATATAAAAATTAGACTACTTTGACCAAACGCGTCCTTCTTTGGATCTTCACAATTTGATTTCGGTAATCGTCGTTCAGCCATTTTTTATATACGATGGCAAATTCTACTAGAACTAAAAACTTTACTTGGATTCTGAATGACTAGAAATATCTATGGTCGAAACAGGAATCGAACTTGAGAACTGTTGAGCTGCAGATAGGAGTGCTAATTATTCCAATCTATGATGTAAAAACATTTCTCATTTCGCAGTAACACAAAATATTTTTTGCATACTTATATTCTGACTTGTATATTTAAATATTTTTTAACACTAAGAGACGCATCAAAAACTACGGAAGTAAGTTTGTGAAATTCTTTTAAGCGTCTAAATAATGTTGGTTTAGACTTAATGATTCATTGCCTCCAAATTCAGAATCACGAGTTCTTAATTATGCAATCAAGGAAACATTCCAGTAGCTGAAGAGGAAGTTGAAATGATATCATAAGCCATTTTTAAAATTAACTGGCGTCATCAATCTTCTATGATTGATTGATTGAAAAGATGAGAAATGCCGGACTTCCTCTGAAGTCACACAATATATCTATCACAAGACCAGATACAAAACCAGAAGTTTAAGAGAGAACTGTGTTCCTGCGCAATTTCGAATTTCCCACGCGTTTACTGTTATATTCATTCTACCCAAGATAATTCAACGCCAGCTGAAAGATTAAGTTCTCAAGGACTTAGCTGAAAAAAGTTCGATTAAGAATCTGTTTTTTGGCGTAATTAACCCACGCTGAGGAATTTCATACACAGTTTGTTTTGCCTCATGTTATTATTGCCCAATCATATAAGATAATGAATGCACGAGGCGATGCCATCGAAATAAATTTGTACAGGAAGTAGCTGTTTTTGCCTTTATAAGGACATTTTCACTGTTGTGAGAATAACTAATTTTGTTCCATATGTGATTTCATCTTCTTTAATAGTTTTCTGACATAACTTGAAAGTGTTTTAAATGTACGTGATCAGATTAATAAGAAAAATCTATTACTTCAGATTCCTATTTCGAAATTGTTTTCATAAAGTCTGTTTCTGAAATTAATCTTCTTTTTTATATTTCTGTTAAATTTTCTAAGGACATTCGAATTTTTTAAAAAGTCGTTCGTCAAGAATACTACAAACTGTAATGACGTCAGAATATGTGAATTATAATTTCTTCTTATCTTTTCTTAAAAAGTCATCTGGCAACACAATGATATTTTTTATAAAATAATAACAACGATTGTTCTACGTTTTAGTATGTTATACATAATTATTGGAAATTTTTATACGTATACATACAACAACACACAATAACCTCTTTTTTGTTCCTTATTAAACATATTACAAAAATTTTAAAGAAAAATTGGAAAATCAAATTAACTTTATATTGAGTTAGTCATAAAAGACATGTTAGTTTGCATTAATGGAAAGTATTTATTTTAAGAAAAGAATTGTAATATTATGTTTGATTTGACCTAAATATCAATCAGAGTTTTAATAATCATCTAATTATTCTTTAAAAAAAATATTCAGCAATTATTTATTTTGATTAGACATTAAAATCCTTCTTCGTAGAAATGAACAATGGTATTACAAATTATTTATGAACATTCTAAGTTAAAAAGTTCAATCTTTTCAACGATAAATCGGGCCAATATGTAATTCTGTGTATGCTCATTACACTTAACTACTTAAGAGTTTTCAATTTAATTTCAGTTTTTCTCTCTAGCGGTCGTAGCTTTTGATTTTTTTAAAATTAAATTTGTTTGCGGTGAAAATATCCAAGATTTTGTAAGTAATATCAAATTGAAATTGCTTTAAAAAATCTTAACAAAATTTGTTAAGTTAATTTACCAATCAAATATAATATATTTATTCTAATAAGTTATTTATTCGATAAAAAAGATTTTACTCTAATTATTGTATTTTAAAATTAGACTCAAAATCATCAGGTTTTGATAGTCCACAACAACTTATAGCCTTGATGAAATTGCAGATTATAACTCACCAATGAGAAATTAGTATTGTTTAATGAATACTTCAATGGCAATAGTAATGAATGTAGCCATATTAGAAAATGGACCACAATGAGATCGAATACATTTGCTTTTTGCTCATTTATTAAATGAAAGTCACCGATATTATACGTTTTATTTAAAATTGAAGCTCATATTAAATATTACAATTGTAAAAATTGAATTAAAGTTTGTATGATACTAAATTTTCAAAATATTTGTCAATAACAAAAAAAAAAAGAAAGAAAAAAGATTATTAACGCCCAATTGACCTATTTCCTTTATGAAACTAATAATTAAAAAAATCAGTTCCCTGAATTCATTCAAATACATTTTTTGTTAAAATAAAGGTTTTTAATTTTTATTACATAATTAAAAGTTTTTAATAATGCTATTATTTAAGTAAATTAAATAATAGCATATTATCGCACGTAGTTATGAAATTTTAAATTAACGAAAAATATGCATACGAAGCAAAATGTGGAGTATGTGGTATAATAAAATTAAATAAGAAAATAAATTTTAACTATAATATCGAGTAAAATGCTAAATAATGGGTACATTTTTCAACATAACATTTGTAATATTGAGCAGCTATTAAAGATTGTCTATGCAACTGCAATTGCACAATTTATAATAGTAAATAATCTCATGAACTTGGAAATTAAGTATATATATATACATATATATATATACACACATATATATATATATATATATATATATATATATATATATATATAAGGCTTAAGAAAAAAATATTTTTCTACTATATATATATATATTGAAAATAAATTGTGTATAAACTGAAGTTGATATTTTCCTCAAATCGATGACATAATAATGTTTCGGAATTGTGTTATCAGTTTCGCTGAAGGTTTGCGATGAGATTACCTCATTATGTAACTCGCTGCTCTTTTTGTCGGCATAATTTCATGAAATATTAAGAGCCAAATTATGTAATCTAGATGACATTCATTTGTTCTATGTGTGGGTGACTTAAAAGACGACGGTTTTCTTCTTAAATGACTGTCGCATTAATATATCGACGCCAAACGTAACACTTGCAGAAAAGGAATTATTCATTTTATACCTCATAAATTAATTGGATAAAATTTTAATTCAGTGTTGGTTAAATTATAGTTCGTGTGTTCAAAGTGGCACCTCCCTCCCCGGTAATTTACTAATATATAAGTGAAATATAATAATATTATCACGAATATATGACCCCCGATCATATTGTCGCGTTGATGAAGTGAACGTAGTAAAGCCAATGGAAACGAAAGCGCTCAAGATTAAAAAAAATCACGATTTTATTATCTCAATCAGTCTCTACTTATATACAGTTTTGGAACTTTCCATGTATAATTAACAGAGCAAACAGAAATAATTTTTTTAGGAAACTCGCCTCGCTTGCTTTTGAACCCGTAAACCTCTGGCTCACAAGTCCACTTCTTTACCGACTGAGCCACGAAGTCCTTGAGGGAAAGGAATAATTTTCGCAACAATATTTACAGATAATGTAACTCACAAAAATTATTTTTTAAAAAATTTATTGTTATTTGAATTGATTCAGTTTTTTCGGCATCATAAAAAATGTAACTTTTTTATGGTGAAATTATTAAAACGGAGAATAAATTATTTTAAGGAGATTCATTCTATAACAATCCTTAATACGGCAATACATTCAAAGAGATATAAGAATTTCAAAGTATTTCTGTTTTGGCTATACCAAATGTGAAAGCTTAGTATTGTAAACTATAATGCGGAAATATCATTAATCAGTATATATTTGAATAGGAATGATACTATGAAAGTGAACATACAAAAAGTTTCAAAATAATGTGCTTGCGTATCATCCAGTCAGCCAAAGAAGTTACGCAAATATCGCCAAATCGTTTCATATTGTTCTTTAATAAATATACACGATTAAAAAATTGTTCACTTGCAAAGATAACTAAACATAACAATACTTCAAATTCATTATTTAATAGCAAAAAAGTCTCCTTTAAAGAACTCTGATTTAAACTGTCTGATTTCGAAGGAAGTTTCATATCGTAATAGTGGAAGCATTTTTTAAAATTTGGTGTCAAATTCCATATTTCTGAAGTTACTTTGGTAAATTTTTTTATAGCAATAAGTCCCAAATTTTAATCATTTTTTGTTATAAAAGCGAAGAGAAATAACTATTAAAACCAAACTAACTGAGAATATGCAACCAAAATAACTGCCCGCCAGAAGTTACTTCTGAAATGTTATGGCAATGTACTTAAAGGCTGTTATGTGTACTAGAAGAGCTCCAGTGGCTCAGAAGCTTCCCGGTCACATCAGCAAAGTGAAGCATCGTTTTCCGCGGACAGTGGTTGACAGGGTGATCACATTCTCCCTCACTGGGATGCTAGGACTCCTTGGATTGAGGACATGTCCACGTTCATCTGTGGCGTCCAAAGTCCTTTCGCTGGTGTGGCGTGTATGTGGAAAGGAAGGTGCCAGCTCAGGTGTGACATAGTCACCTGACCGTGGTTCAGAATGACGATTCGGTTGGTAATGTAGGAGTATTCCAAACCCGTTAACCTAAAGGTACAATCTGGGGCTCGCCTGCAACGCTGTGTATGTAAATGCACTAGTACAAATGAATTAGGATGTAAAGAAGATAAAATTTATGTATGTATACACAGTAAGACATTAAAATTGCTTTTTCCAAAATCAATGAATCTGCATGATTTCTAATGTTGTTATTGAGCCACAACAAACTTTCTATAACTTAGACGTGAGTACGCTTGTCACTTTGAGTGAAGGTGACGAATCTTTGGTGAAACTGGGACTCGAACTTACTGCCTTCCGATAATGAAAAGGACTTCCTAACCAATCAGACCACAAAATGTTAGGCTTCCTCTGTTTGGTTATTCGCTGCACAATGTCCAAATCAGTATTTATTTTTATTCTGTGTGATTGTATTTGCAGACATTTCTGCACTGTAACAATGGAATGGAACACATTTTCTTTTTGACTCATCCTGCTATTTTCATTATATTTGATACGATTAATTTCTTCTTTGAAAAAATTAGCATTGGAAAATCGTCACTCATATAAGTATTAGAATACTTATTTTACACCGTTAGTTTTTAGATCAATGTTATTACGAAGTTAAATATGGTGTATTACCTGCTGTAATACACAACATTCTAAAATTTATGATTAATTTCAAAACATTATTTTGTTCGCTTCATTTCATATTCATAATACATTTCTAATTATTGGATTAGAACTACATCATGAATCATTCGTGATACAAGTTATGCTAAGAAAATAATTTATAAACAATCCTTATCAACATTTGGCAACGCTCACAAATATTATATATAAAATAAAATACTGATTATATGTTTTCCTTTTCGTTATTAGCATTAAAATAATGTGAATACATCAATTCAGTCAAATACTTATTTTTTTCGAATAGGCAGAATAATATCGTTTCCAGTTATTCGTGATTAATCTTATCATTTAATGTTGCCACTTTTAAATGAGAAATTCTAATATTTTTTCCTCCATTAGCGAGGAATTATGCCGTGACATCCATTCAAATATTTATGCTTTTAAAACTAAAGAATATTATCGTTTGCTGCTGAATGAGGTTGACAAAGTTCTTATATTTAGTGTTGCCACCAATAGGTGAGGAATTCTAGATCGTGAGCATAATCAGAGCATTCATTGAGAACATATTAAACAACTTTTGAAACAAGTACTCCTACCGCACAAATTGCAGAGAGTTATAATTATTCCACTGTTATATTCTGCCACCACAACAAGCGATTGTTCACATTCGAACAACACGAAAAAGGCGGCAACCTTTCCATTCTGCGAATAAGAGTCGAAAGCCTACGTCATGCCTGTGGTATTGATTAGCAAAGTTTTCTACCAG
This sequence comes from Latrodectus hesperus, assembly GCA_037975125.1. Taxonomy (NCBI): domain Eukaryota; kingdom Metazoa; phylum Arthropoda; class Arachnida; order Araneae; family Theridiidae; genus Latrodectus; species Latrodectus hesperus. The sequence continues at coordinate 120,927,510 of CM075850.1, read as the reverse complement.
CCACCTTTTATTACACTGGCTAAATGCCAATCTTTTATTTTTTCTTCGTATTATTCTCTTTGTATTTAAAAAAAATATCTTAAACTTCCTGCATCAACAAAGAGAAAATAACAAGTATGAGAAAACAACTTCAAAAAAGTACTCGCGTGTGAAAAATAAAATAGTTTGGTTTATTTCAAAATCGTCATGAATTGCAAATTCAATTTTTATTTCCTCAATTGTGTAAATTGAATTTCTTCTCAATACATTCAATTTAATAACAAACATAATAAATTTATTAAAAAAAAGTGTTATTTTTTAAAAAAAGAAATTTGGAAATAATCAAACTTTATTATTTTAAATGTTGAGAAAAATAAGTCAATTGAGCAAATTTATTATTAAATAATTTGACCAATGAGTCTTGATAACATTATTGTCCTAAATGTATAATAATATATGTATTATAATTTAATAAAAATTGTATATACAGATTATGCTTTTTACAAATAATATTTATTTTATATTAATTAATTGTATACAGTAAATTTTAGACATTTACTTTCTTTTCATGAAGAACAAAATTAAGGGGGAAGAATCACTCCTTATATTTCGATTTCCTCAAAACCGATATATGAGGAGGTTCAGAAAAGAGGTATTTAGATCATTCTGGTTTGGGATTTCTCTCGAGACGGTCGCTCTTTTTTCTTTGCTAAGCTATTGGTGCTACAGCCAAGTTTTTTCCATAGACAAGGACTACTCACACCTAGCTAACTGAGTTCTGGGTCACTGAGGTCGAATTCTGGTTTTCTTTCCTTGCTTCTAGACCAGGTTCTCACACTCTGTTTCAGAGTCCCTGAGAGGTCGACTTTTTCTTTTGTCTTCCCTGGCTAGGGAAGTTCCCTTATCCCCTCTTCTATCATGGAAAAGAATATGGATACTGAACACGGTCTACGCAACTACTCATGATTGAACATCTCTATGAGCGCATCACGGAAGTTGCTTCAATCCTAAATAACATCAGGACATCCTACGAGTTCTCATCTGATGAAAAAGCTCGAGTTGTGCAACAAATTTGCCTCTATTTTTCGCCCAGAAAAACCAACTGATGCTCTCTCAAATCCCACTTTACTTTTTGGCTTTCAAGCAGTTGAAGGAGTAAAAACGGCTTCGCCGTTGTAAACTCCGGAAATCTTTCATGATTCTGGTATTTAGAAGACGAGATGACTAGCAGCGCCGCCAGTGGTAAGCTCGGAAGCAAGCGGTTTTATCTCGAAAATTGAACGAAATGCAGAAAAAAGTTCGATTGCGATGTTGTAGAACAGCAGCTATGTGTACCAAATGTTACCTTCCGTACGGAAAGACGAATAAAAGAATGCATACAACAAATAATGGTTTGAAGGGTTTTTATGTAAAAAAAAATTTATGGTCTAAACACTTAATCTGAGCAATAACAAATGCGGTCAATGTTTGAATTTGTTACTGCTCATTCATTTTTACTTCATTTGTTATTGCTAATGTTTATCATCGTTCATTTCATTCGATTATATTTGTGTTGTTACTCATCGATTCAATATATTTGAATTCTGCTTTAAGTGTTAAAAATATTTTAATCGAATGCTTTGATTGAAAATAATTTAATTCGATTAAAAAGAGCTCAATTAAATGTTAACAATAAAGATTTTAAATTTTAATGTTAAAACAGAAAGAGAGAGTGTTAATAAAGAACATTGGATAGACAATTCCTGATGTTGAACGATTTGTTAGAGAAGAAAATTCTGACTAGATTTTGGAGACTGGGGTCTCCAAAATCTTTTTTAACCAAACCAGCCAGCCTTTAGTTTATCGTCATCTGATTCCGGTGTTGAGCTTTGTTCAGTGACCCCCAATACTAGTTTCTTAAAACTAAAAAATATATTAATTTTCAAACAAAGTGGGAAAAAGTGTAATATTAATAACAGGATAACGACATGAAGCAGAACTGAAAGCAGATCGAAGATGAACTTTGATAGCTAGATACTAGCTTTTATATCTACTTATTTATGTTCAGATGTAAATATTGATAAAGCAAATTTTTCATGCTTGTTGCAATAGGATGCTTGCTGGTAGGATTTTAGGAGTTTATAGTGGAATGCATTTTGTCAAGATATTACTTCAAATTATCAACATCAACCAAACTATATGCCCTTCAAGGACTATTATCAGTATAATGAACGGTAAACGGAATAATCGTAAATAAACAAGGCAATCATTAGAATAATTCTTGTTTACTTTTTGTTATCACTATTTGAGAAAATTTTCATGGCTTAATGAATTTGATAAAAATATTTCCAGTATCGGATTTCCCTATCAGTCTACATTCCAACACAATATTTTTTTAAAGAATAAACATAATCATTCATTTTTTTCGATTTTATAGAAAGTATGCTTATGCCCGTTGTGTGCAGCGCGTGCGTTTATGTTTTTCCCTTTACGTCGCCTATGGGAAGTGTATCGGGACACACACGCAAGGAATTTCGCGACTACACTATTTGATAACTTTGTAACTAAGAGAATTTTGAAGCATTCCACACATTATTCTGTTTATTTTTAGCTCATCTGTATTTGAGATCTCATGTCAAGCTACGACATCAGATCTCAAAAATAAAGTTGAAAATTTCAAATATAAAGGTAAATAATAAATATTGTTATTTTTTTAAATCTCACGTTTTCTTTGGAGTTTTCCATTAGAAACTGTTTCCTATTAAGTTGTTGAGTCTGGGCCCCTATAGCGCTAAATATAAAGAAGCTATAGTTTGAACTGGATTATGAGAATTAAATATGGAATAACTGCCGACCGATTGGCTGAGTGGTTAGCGTTCCTGACTCTTGAGCTGTTGGTCCCGGGTTCGAATCCCGGTTCGGACATGGGTATTTCTTTCCTTCTCTGTTCTCTCTGTCCTTTCTTCTGTGTTGTTGTATGAATGTGGCCACCCAATAAACGGGTGTGTGGTGGTATGGCGCTGGCAACGCTACTCGCCTCCGTGACTTGGTTCACGGGTGCCCGCTGGGTAACGACAAATGAGTAGCAATTTCTGGCCTTGTTGTAGCACCCAAGTGTGCCCGTCGTTGGAAAAAATATGGAATAATTAAGTGATCAGGATTACTGCCTCCAACATAGTTTAAAATCCCATAAAAATTTACATGTTACATAATAATTATTTAGTCTCTAAATTTAATCAAAATAAAACCTAAATAAATTACAATATTGCTCAATTATAAGTTACACATCACTAAAAGTAATGAATATATTTCTATAGAATATTTCATACATATGCTTTTAAAATAATGAATACACATTAAAAATGTAATACCATTATATACACAAAACAATCCGAATTATCAAAATTAACTTAAGTATTAAGTTATATAAATTGATAAAAGTAAAATATGTTTCTAATTTTATGTCTTAATTTCTGTGAAAATTCTATTTCGCAATTTATAAATTTAAATTTTTACAAACAATTATTTAGTAAATTGAAAGTTTACAATCTAAAAATATGCCTATAATTTAAATAAAAATAAGCAAATTTTAATAAAACTAACTTTAAAGATATATATATATATATATTAAATCAACTTAGTAAATAAAAAATGCTTATTGAGAGAGAATAATGACGAACCTATATTTTTATGTACAAATATTCTAATTCAGAAGCGAAACATGTACATTTTTACAAAGCAATACTTTCGAAATATAACTACTGACATATTTATGTCCCTCTACAATCGCTACGAACACTGAGATCCATATTGACAAAAGGAATCGAACTCGCGAACTGTTGAACTGTAAAACACAGACTGACTTAAAAAGAAGCAATCCAAAACAATTTTAAATGATGCGACAGAAAGCGAGATGAGGCATCACTGAACAAAACTCGTGATAAACAGCTGTTACTCAATATCTTGAGTTTCCCGTCAGAAAGACAACTGGTCAGAAAACTGCGTGAAAAAGAGGGTTTCACTAGGGCTTGAATCTTAAGCAAACAGAAGCACCTCATGTCGGCATTTCACTTAAAATGCAGAGCCGTTCACCGAAGATCACGTGGACAGCGGAGATCTTGTGACTCTGGAAAGAGAAGAATCTCGACATTTGAGGAGGGAGGCCCACACAGCGCGTGGTTCAGCTATCCTTGAGGGAAAAGGATCGTCACGTGGCTATTTTCACCCTCCTCCAAATCATCGCTCCAAATGTAGAGCACCTGAGTAGCCGGATTTTTACGCGCGAAAACGAGTACCGACCGGATTCCGATTGGAGGAGCGCCCTCTGTTGCGCAACCGATCTCCCCTCCCCCCGTGTAAAAAAAAATGAATCATTGTAAAATCTAGAGAAAGAAGTATTATTTTTAAAAAAAATGCGAGAGAAAAAGAAAACTGAAGGTGGGGGAGAGTTGCAACCTGTTGATACGGCCAAGGTCGAACCAGAGGTGAGACGGTGTATGGGATGTGTTACGCACCACCAAGGCCGCCAGCAACACGTAGCCTTTTGTTACAACTTAACTGTCTAATTCAATTAAAGTGGATACATTTGACTTGTTTTTAAAGACGCAGATGACTGCTTTCGGTTACGCAGTTTCCCGCAAACATTTTGCCTTGACAAAGTACTAAAATGGCAGCGAGAGACACATAAATGCTCCAAAAGATGTGTTCCAAATAACGGGTCGTTTCGTGAGATTTAAAATGTTTATTGAACGTGGTAATATTTCATGCATTTATTCATCAAAACGGAAATTATATTTTATTCAGAAATTGGAAGGTTTTCTAGAAATTTTTCTTATGTTTATTCTCATTCACAAAATTCCAGTATGTCTGGAACAATACACTTTCATTATTCAATTAAACGGCAACTTTAGGCTCATAGAAGTAAGATTACCTTGCTCATAACAGAAGGTCACACATTCGATTCCAGTACCATTGAATAACGAGATAAAAGTAGGATTTCTAATTTCTCCATGCTGACATGTTTCGCGATGGGTGTTGGCCAGTTTTCCGGTTTGTTCTGACCTTCATTTCAGCAACTCGTGAGTTTGATTCCCTGGGGTAATCTATTTTTTGTAGTCGTTTTTAATCTACTTAGAATTGAAAATCAAATGCACTTTAAAGTGCAGTTCTTGGGAGAAATTAGAAGAGTAGGTGTCGGCCTTACATATGACCATGCTTCAAAATTTTAAAGCAGTTGTTAGATGTGTCATGGAGTCTACCGAACCAAAGCTAATTCGATTCTCGTCTATCCAAATGCAGATATTTTACTTTTTGCTTCAACAACTGTCTTCTGGAACAATTGGAATTTTCTGAATCGAAAACGAGCAAATATTCTCGATTAAGCAGCAGCCTGTTTCATCGTTGGCATTTTAATATACAGGGTGATTTTTTTTAAAGTGACAGTGTTTGGAGCACCCTGTAGCGCGATCTTATAGCCGGAATGGCACCAAACTTGGTATTCAGACTAATCAAAGCACGGGAAAAAAAGATTCCGTAAAAAAAGTGCTTAGTTCCAAAAATCGCCGCTAGATCATTTCGTGGCGCTTTACAATGTATAAAATGTGAAAAAAGAGAAATACTGACACATACAATCTTACAGTTAAATTATTAATGTTTATTTATTACATTAACTTCCCCGGTGAGGAATTAGACCACATTCCATGTGAGCACCGTTCTCAGAAATAACACCGTGCATTCTGCGTACAGCGTTCCCCACAGCCGAACGTAACATGTCACGAGGAATATTCCGCACTGTCTTTGTTATGTTGTCCTTTAGAATAGACAAATTTGATATTCCACCAACATAAACGCACGTTCCGGTAACGTGAGAGGCATGGCCACTGGAGCTCGTTTACTTCAGCTGAGATTATTTGTCGGAGCTGTCTACTACTTGCTTTTATAGCCCCTATTACTGGCACTGTCATCGAACAATATTTGCATTTTGCTTTGATACCTGTGTTTTATGCTAATTCTCGTTATTGTAAACTACAGCAGCGCCACAAAATGCCCTAGCGGTGACTTTTGAACTAAAACTTTCTTTACGGAATTTTTTTCCCATGTCTTGATTAGTCTAAATACCAAGTTTGGTGTCATTTCGGCTATTAGATCGCGCTACAGGACGCTCCAAACACTGTCACTTTAAAAAAGATCACCCTGTATATCACGTAAAAAAGCCTTCATTAGAAACTTTTCATAGATTATGTTCATATTCACATTTGCTAGAGAGAAAACCTGGAAAACTCCCACTATTTAACCCAATAGATATGCATGCACAAAGCTGTAGCACAACATCTACCTTCCTTTGCTAAACACCGATTGGACTTGAACTCGAGACCTGTGTCGCTGGGTAGAGTGTTGTTCCATCATACAGGGTTCCTTTTATTACCTCGTGTTATTTGATAAGCAATTTAAATTGCATTCATTTTGTGCGAATAATATGTGCTTCCGTCTAGAAATAAATGGTAATAATGCAGTGAAAAGCAACGTCAATATACAAAAAAAAATTCCGAAAAGTTAAATAAACTGAGATAGTGCATAGAAAGGTATAAAACATGCACGAAAATAAATTACAAATAATTAAAACTTTCAGAAACTCGTATGCGCATAAAATGGATAAGGTTCAGGCATCAGTTTTTATAGGAAAAAATCACATTTCACTAAAGAGAGAAGCAGCCAAAACACACATGATACTAGATACCAATCCTTTAAAACAACTGTAATCCATGTAAATATTAGAGGAGGATAACTGAGAGCTATAATTTATCCTCCCAAAGCATCCCATACGTGCTCTGTGGGATGCGGGTGATGTGATCTAAGGTTTAACAGTTTGCAACTGTAATAATCTTCCACAATGTGAGCCGTGTTGAGGAAAAGCATCAAGGATGTCATCTCTAGGCATTCAAATTCATGTTCTTCTATGCAGGAAGGCAGAGAGATTTGAATCAAAATACATACAGTGCCTCTATCGCATGCACTTCTTTCATCCTCCAACAAGACAATGCCTGTGACCCTGTGATAAGATAATGTTTGGAGAATGTGTTCGATTTCGCCGCTGTTGAACAACGGAGGATTTGTGCTGTGTTTCTCCTGCATATCTGTCTCAGCGGGTGCCTGAGAGCTTTCCGGGTTTCATAGCTTTGGATACAGGAGTACAGCTCATTATCTATGAATAATCTTCCAAGGAAACAAGATGCGGATATCTTACAACGAAAGGCTTCAAGATATTAGGCATTCAAATACGTGATGTCAAAAGACGATACTACCTCACCCCATCTCATACATTCAGACTATACCCAAAATAGTTGGACATAACATTGGCAGGTAAGTCACAATGACCCTGTCAAACTCAGCGTTAAGGCAGATATTCACTCATGAATATAAGATTCACCTCGACAAACATTCGTAAACCAACTTAATTTTGTGGGAAATGATCTGTATAAACGAACATTAGAATATTTGTTAAAACAGAGTTACCCGTTTAAATTTTATTGGTTTGAGCGAAATTATAACTAGACTTTTGATAAGAAAATACTTCTGAGCAAAAGGGAATGCTGTATGCTACTAAACAGGTATCGTTGGTTGGATGCGTTTTATGGAGTGGTTGCCGGCTGGCTGGTTGAAGAGGTACCTGGATCGTCGATCCTCTACCCTCTGTAATATCAGGATTGTGCAGGAGAACTATAGCTGATTTTGATTGGCTTAAAATATTTCAGTGCATAAGGGGGAGGGGCTTAATGAGATTTAGTAAAATTTGCAAGATTTTTACATATTTAAAATTATTTAAGAGAAAATAACATAATTTGATCTATTTTCAAGTTTAGTTATTGTGAAGTTTTTTATTTTAATAAAAGAATTTACATTTTTAGTGCATCTATTCAAAAACTTGTTGAAGTTAACATTAGGTAGCTTATTGTGCATGTTTAAACATGAACAGTTACGTTAGTATACAATAGTAAGGTAAAATATAAAAATAAGTATTAGTTTGTTAGTCAGATTATGATTCGAGTAAGAACTAAATATTTACAAGGTTAGTATTCTGTATTTTTTTCCCTTACATTTCTTGTTAGTACTTGTTAGTGTTGGTTAGTTATATCTATATACAGTACGTTAGATTTATTTTACAATTTTTGGGTTATTGCGTTATTAGTGGGGATGCTTTTGATTTTATCCTGACATTTGATGGTAGTGTGACACTTATTTATTAAACATTTCCAAGATGAGGAACATTTTATCCTCTCTGTTATTGCAGCTTCGTATTCTCTTAATGGCTTCTGAGATGTTAATCCCAGCAAAAACTTCTCTAATTTCCTTTAATAGGATGAAGAGCTCGCTAATTTCACTTTTATTTGCTTCGCAATGAGAAGCGTTTTGTTCAGCTTGTGCTGCTGTTTCTGGTGCCACACTAGGGGTGGGGGTAGATCGACCAGCTGCCACTTGAGCGTATGAGATTTCTTTTCTAACAAAGTTCGTTTTAATTTTTTGTGCCTGTTTATTTCTCGGGAAATTTGGGCAACCTCTATAGCTTGCAGGATGTTCACCCTGACAATTGCAACAAGTAGGTTTGTCTACTCTTTTTTCCTTTGGACACTCTTTGGTGTTATGATTTTGGGCGCATTTTACACATCTAGGAGCCATATGGCAGACTTGACTAGAGTGGTGGAACCTTTGGCAATTGAAACATTGCAAGATTATTTTAGGGCCTCTATAGTTTTCAATTTTAATTCCTGATATATGACATAAAGTCTCCAAATTGTAAAGTTTTTTAATGTCAAAGCTATCATAGAGCTGCGTTTTATGGCGCAAGGTCCAAAAATGGACATGCTGCGCCAACTAAACAGGTATCCTTCTCTAAATTGCTCTTCATTACTCATACTCATATTCATGACACTTCCTCGACAGTTAGGTGAAAATATTTACTGACATTTGATGAAAAATGAAACAACTTGCTTTCAGTGATAAAGATCACTACTACACATCACTACAACTACATTGTTGAGTATTTTGATGCCTTGGTTCTTATCAGTCTAGCTATTCTTCGTCATAAAATAATACAGTAATGCTTTCTATAGAATATCGGAAAATTTGATATTAAGTTAAAATTCTAAAGATCATCGTGTGACACAATTCGAAATCTCATTGTAATAATTTCACATCCTTTGCCTTCGTATTTTGAATAAGTAAATGCATTAATATATAAAAAAAATTTTATCCAATGGCGGTCACACAAGGTTGACTGAACCCTATGCCACAACAAGGCCAGAAACTGCTACTCATTTATCGTTACCCAGCGGGCAGCCGTGAACCAAGTCACGGAGGCGAGTAGCGTTACCTGCGCCATACCACCACAAACCCGTTTATAGGGCGGGCCACATTCATACATCATCACAGAAGAAGAGAGAACAGAGAAGGAAAGAAACACCCATGCCCGAACCGGGATTCGAACCCGGGACCAACAGCTCAGGAGTCAGGAACGCTAACCACTCAGCCAATCGGTCGGCATATATATAAAACATGAATAAATAACAAATACAAATAATAACGTAGTACAAATAACAAATGCAAATAATAACGTAGTATAAATAACAAGTATTGCGCAAGTATGATATATATATTTAAGAGATTATGAGGTTAAGTAGTTCAGATTCGTGGAACTCAACCATAAAAAATAATAAAAAAATAAAATAAAATAAATAAATAAATACCTGAGAAAAGACCCGTGTATTTCTTATAGACCAAAGAAAATATTAAGAATTTCGAAACGTCAACGTTTATCAACATGTCTGGCCTTGAACTTATTCATTTCTATTTGTGAAACGCAGATGTTTCGGTCACTTGTAATGACGAGAAGTAAAAATCAAAAAGTGTGACGTCTTTTATACGATTTCCTGAACCTCGCAACAAAAATATTTGAAATTTTTTCTTGGAGAAAAATAGAGAAGACGATTTTTCCTGTTTTGACGCTCAGTATTTTCTGTAATGATTATTGATGAGAGCGAAGACGTATAACATAATCCTTTTATCTTGTGACTTTAAAGCAGGATCAAATGACGTGGTGGACGGATGAGTTCACCTCTGAAAACTAACACAACACACCCTCGGAGGGATATTGGATCACACGGTTTATTTAGAGGCCCTGTTCTCTTGAATGTCTTCCACGACATCCGGTATCGAACTGGTTACCTTCCGGATGTGAGAGTGACTCCTTCTCACCAAGCTATTGAGACCTTATCATGTTTATGAATTATAATTTTGAGTGACAGAATGATGGTCCCAGTGATTCGTCTAGTTTCACATTCAAATGAATTCATAATATTAGGAGATCGTTAGGTAATTACTATTCTCTCATTACATATTTTGTTTTTAATGCAACAAGTGGTAAGCAACTTACGATGCACTGCCCACCATTTGCTTGGTGTTAGACAAGTGAGTGCCAACTCAGAAGTTAGGATCGTGGCTGAAATTTGCAATGCAATCAGCTGTGTTTAGTGACTTCAAGCGGCAGAAATTGGAAGTTGAAAACGAGAGTCAAAGCTATTATTGCTTTATCATAGTGTTCTGCCCCAATTCATGACCAAGCTGCTAGGAGGAGGTGCAGTCAATTTTTAGGATAATCGCGTGCAGCAGACAGCACTATCAAGACTCTTAAGTGGACACCTGAACTGCCTTAGAATGGATCAAAGAAACAAGAACTTCCCCGTGTTCAGGAAATGCAACATCACGCATTTTATCCCTGTTCATCTACTTTCCTGCAGGACCTGTCTTCTTCTTGTGTTGAACTTTTTATCAGTTCATGGATTTGACTTAACCTATTGCATAGCCAGATAGAATAAGTAACAACAACACGATACATTGAAAAAAATGAAAAACGGAAACTAGGTTACCTTAACTTGATGAAAAATAGTGTTTCCATCTTATCTGGAAACGTGTAAGTTTATATCTCAACTCAATTGACTGGCGTACGAAAGTGATTTAAGTATTTAATAATTAAGATATATGTCAATAAAAAAAGCCCCAATGTTTTTCCAGGGATGCTGTTACGAAACAAACTAATGACTCCAAATTTTGAAAACAAACACATTTAATTAACAAAGAAACAATGACAGGATAGCCTTGAATTTAGAATCAGAGGCCACGAACCAGCTCCCGTAAACCCTGGTGTTATACGACCCGTGCCTAGGGTTATTTGGCACCGCGGTAATGGTGTCTTAACGGAGCCTCTAGTTGCCTGGCGAACTTCTAGAGCTTTTTTGCCTTGCCCAGTAACTCAGGGAAAAGCTAGGTGGACTGTTATATTAACTGAGCTTATTAATTCTTATCTTGTGCACTAGAAATAACAAACCTTTCTGCATTTGCAGGTGAAGCCTCTGAAGTAGACCTTGCTGAAAAAGTCAAGGGAACTCAGAGGCAATCTAGTGAAGAGACAGCAATGAATCCTTTACAGGAGGTAGAAGTGACCTCCAAACCATATTCTTCTGGTGAAGGTCAGGAAGCTATCGCTAGCATGACTGACTCTCTGACCAGAATCATCAGCGAGGATTGCCTCTGAAATTCTAAGATGCTCTAGGCAGAAGATACGTTTAATCGTAAGCTTCATAACTGGGCACTATTATTTCAGAAAACACCTCCATAAAATGGGACTGTTTCAGCAAGACCCTATCTGCAGGAAATGTCATATGCAAGAGGAAACGGCCAAACACATCATTTACGAATGCGAGGCCCTTGCTTTCCCTAAATTAACTTCTTTAGGCATCATCCATACCAGAGAGTGACACCTAGACACCATTACAAGGTTATCGGACTTTATTAATAAAGTGGGTGACCCGAGCAACTGGAACTAGGAAACATTGGGTTTGGAGTTAATAGTACAAAATGCTGATAAAAGCAGTGGTGCCCAATATAATACAAACCCAACTCTAAGAAGAAACAAAATTACGAAGGAGTCATCTGGGTTCGCTAACATATCTAACACGCCTGCGTAGCGTACCAAGAGTAAGTATCAATATTACAAAGAAAAAAAAACGCAGCTTCGTCAGACCGTTCCTGGCACCAACCGTCTCCCTACTCACCCTCCCCATCAGAGGCTCTTCAAACCTCAAGTGCTGACGATGAGACATTATAGACTAAATTATTCCTTCCTTCCCCGGAGTTTTATTCTTTTTTTTTCCATTCTACGTAAATCAACCTGCAATATAAAAAAGAAAAAACACACACACAAACAAGAAAGAGCAAAATTTAGTATTACAGATAGCCCTGATCAATCGGACTCTGGCTGATACACAAAATTATATGGAATTATAAAATATTAAATATAAAAAAAATATAAAATTGTACATAATGTAACACAACAGAATTTGCACAACTAACTAAATTGACAAATAGACACATTGTTATTATAAAAAACATTATAATTTATTTTCTAGAAATTATGTACACATGAAACAACAATTGAAATTTGTATTAAAATAAAAGATTTTAATTTAATATCTAAGAAAAAAAGAATTATGTTTGGTTATTCAGCATTCTACTGAGATTATCGGCATTCTGATGTAATTTACCTTTTCTGTGAACAATATCAAAATTTATACTTTGAAGTATCAAAGCCCACTTTAAAAGTCTGGGATTAGATCCTGTATGATGTTTTAACTAAACTAAAGGGTTGTGATTAGTTTCGATAACAAATTTATACTTACCATCTAAGTAATATTTTAATTTAGTAACAGCAAAAATTATTGCTGCACATTCCTTTTCTATAGTGCTATAATTTTTCTCAGACTGTGAAATTTTTTACTCAGAAACAGGATAGGGTGTTCATTTTCATTTTGATCTCTCTGAGATAAAACTACACCTATTCCTAAGTTTGAAGCATCACCATTGAATAATAAATTATTTTTGAAAGTCTGGACTGTAAAGTACAGGCTTCTTTATTAAAGTGTTCTTTAATTCTATGAATGCCTTTTCGCAGTTATTATTCCATATTACAGTTCCCCTCTTGGACTTCCTTTTCAGCAGGTAGGTTAAAGGCACAGCAACTACCGAAAATTTTGGTATATACTTGCGATAGTATCCAACAAGACCTAGGAAAGCACGTACTTCGGTTTTGCTTGAGATATGTTCGAAATCGATAATGGCTTTCACTTTAATATCGCCTGATGTTCTTTGACCTTGTCCTACAAAGTGTCCCAAATACTTAACACGAAGTTGAGTGAATTTGCACTTTAGGGGTTTTACAAAGTCAATTTCGCAAATCGAATCTTCTCCAGAACACATTTAAGATGTTGGATGTGATCAGACCAGGTAAGTGAATATATAGCTATGTCATGTAAATAAGGCACAGCAAAATGTTCGCAATTTTTTAATAACTCAGCCATTAACATACTGAAATAGTAAGGGGCATTCTTCAAACCGAATGCCATTCTCAAAGGTTTATAAACACCAAATGTCGTCGTAAATGCAGCATATCTTTGAGCCTTAGGGTATCTGGCAATAACTTTGTGTTAAGTCTAATAAAGATTTGAAATTCGCTTTCGAAACGGATTCAACGCGCTCTTCAATATTTGGCAATGGATAATATTGCGTTCTGGTAACCTCATTTAACCTGCGATAATCAATGCACGGACGAGGTTCTTTTCCAGGAGCTTCAACTAATATTAAAGGTGATGTGGAATCGGATTCACCTAGTTCCACCACCTTCAATTTCAACATCTTGTCTACTTCCGATTTCAGAATTTCTGTCTGTCGTGGGGACAATCGATATAGCTTAGCTATAATAAGTTTATTAGATTCTAACTCGATGTCCAGTTCAGCCAGTTCTGTACAACCCGGTTCATTTGTAAAAATATCAATAAATTGAATCAAAAGTTTACTCAATTGTTTCTTCTGCTCATCCTCTAATTTTTCGTTAAAACAGCTTTCAGGAAAAGTCTCTAAAAGGGTAGATGAATTAATTTCAAAACTTGGGATATTTTCATTCTCAGAAGCAATATCTTCATTATCAGAATTAGAGGCAAATATTAAATTAATATCTTCTGGACGCTGAAAATAGGGTTTTAACATATTTACATGGTATACATGTAATTTTTCCTTATCGGAAAATTGTATTACGTAATTTGTTTCCGATAGTCGTTTTACTACTCTTCCTGGACCTATCCAATGAACAGAAAATTTGTTTGATCTAGAAGGTGCAACAACTAGCACAAGATCATTTTCTTTAAATTCTCTTTTCGTAGCCGTACGGTCATACCAAAGTTTCTGTTTTTCTTTAGCATCCGTCATATTTTGCACCGCTAATTCTTGGCATCTTTTCAATCTACTTAAATGATTAAAAACGTAAGCAATCACACTATCTTCTTCAATTTGATTTTCATATAATAGTGTTACGGGTGTTCTTAAGTTCCGACTATGGACTAATACTGCAGGAGAATATCCAGTGCTATCTTGAATGCAAGTTCTAAGTGCAAAAGTGCCTGAGGTAAAATCTCCCAATCTGTACCCTTTTCTAAGCAAAGGACTTTAAGTATTCTCTTTAAAGTTCTATGCAATATCTCTACAGGATTGCTTTGAGGATGCTGAACAGAACTATGCACTACTTTAATTCTAAATTTTTCTAAAAATTCTGATGTCAGGACTCTCATGAAAGATGTTCCTTGATCACTTTGCAACTCCCTAGGAAAATCCATGCGGCTAAATATCTGAATAAAAGCATCAACCACAGTAGAAGAACGTATATCTGGTACTGGGATGGCATCTGGATACTTGGATGACATGTAAATTGCTATTATAATATTCCGGTTACCACAGGAAGTTATAGTTAAAGGACCATATGCATCAACGTTAATTCTTGTAAAAATTTCCAGAATTACTGGAACCAGTTTCAAAGAAGCCTTTTTCTTATCTTAGGCTTTCCTACTCGTTGACATTTGTCACAAGATTTAACAAAATTTTCAATTTCTTTAAAGCAGTTAGGCCAGTAGAAAGTTTTGTGCAGCATATCTTTTGTTTTAGTTATGCCTAAATGAGCTGCAGTTATCTCATGGCAGATCCCTTTCAGCTGGTTGCGAAACTTCTTGGGCACAACTAATAATCTTCTTACACTTCCATCACATAGTCCATTTTATTATAAAACAACATTTAATTTATTGTAATATATTTATTATCATTTGAAGATTGTCGTTTAGCTTGTAGCTAACGCTTTTTGCTCAAAAAGAGGTTTCAAATCTTCGCACACTTTTTGTTCCCGAGCAAATTCTTCTGGAGATGTTTTTATCAAATCCATACCTTCAACTTCGAATTTTAATGGTGGTAAAATTGCATTTTGCTCTAATTCTTCATGTTGTTTAGTTTTGAGACAAGACCTAGAGGATTCTATTTCAGAATCAATAATCTCTTTATTCGTGCTATTTTCCTTGCGTCTTTTTCGAGCTCTAGTTTCTATAGCATTTATCAAATGTATTTTCACCTCTTCATGCCTTTTAATTTCCTCAAATAAAGCGGCTGTTTTGTTTCCCAGTAAATATCTTCCTTGGTCCCAAGAATCTCGAAGAACTGCTGCCTTTGTCAAAATGTGACCTAATTCCCAATTTATTTCAACCTCGGCAATAGGTAAGCATACTAAAGTTTCTTCAAGAGGTGTTCTTAGCCAAACCTTTTCCTTCGTGAACCTTTGTGCATGAGAAATCGCAATTTCACTCATTTCATTAACATATTATAAAACATGTATATTGTTTTTAAAATTTTAGAAAAATTTATTTTGGCCCGCCAATTTTTATTTTTTTTCGATTTATGGCTCACGACCGAAAATATTTGCCCATCCCTGACTTAAAAAATCAATAATGATAAAAAAAATGAGAAATAATCTTACAAGTCTCTTTTGTTCCACAAAATTGCTTTTCAGTTTTATTGCTTCACCATTATCTTACAATGAGCAATTGATAGTTCTTTTTCAAATTCACATACACACACACATTATTTTCAATAACTTTTAAGGTAAGCAAATATCGTTGTAATCAAGTCACATCCAGAAGTTCGCCGGTTCGTTACCTGCGATTGGCAAAGATCATTACACTGAAAAATGACTTTTCTACGTACGATGTTTAATACGAGATTATGTCTCACCTCTTTTATTTAATGTAAATTTGAAGAGGAGCGTGCCACCCCAGGTGTCGACTTAATCTCTTGACTATGAAATGGAACAATTGGTTGTACTTAGAGATCCTGGTCAGCCAACTCAAGGAAATAAAACCAAAAATAAATTGAAAAGGTTGCTTTTACGAAGTACTATTTCAAACTACTTTTTAATTCAAATGTTCTACTTTTTACGCAAAACGTTTTATTAGAGTTACGCAAAAATAATATAAATACCGGAAAAATAACATAGTGGTGCAACAGATTCGCTTTAGTTGGTTATATTGGACGGAAACAGAAACAAACACAGCATTCGATGCAGTTAGTTTATACTCAGGGCGAGCGTTGCAAAAGCGATCAAGGTCAAATATTTTGAGAATTCCAATTCAAAACACATTTCCTCATTGGGTAGTAGTAGAATTCATTCAGCTTTTCTACGTCAAAGAACGTCACTTCCGCTTTGTGAGGAAAAATTGTTTTCAATCTAAGACTTATTTCAAAAAAGTCAAAGCACCTTTCTTAAAAAGGAAGGAAGTTTTGTTGTTTTACATCATTGCTTTTCGCCGTTATTCAGTAACAAAATGCTTTACTTGAAATCAATAGAAAGAGAATTGTAAGGAAATAAATTCCCTTTTTTTATTAATCATATCTGCTTTTTCCGAAAAAGCTCTCAGCAATAACTTATCAATATGATTTATATAATTACAAAATTTTGGTTATTGGTTTCTTAACAGTGAAAACTACAGTGAATATAAACAGTGAAAACTCTCTTTCATACTTATACTATTTGAACTTCAAAATATTATCGATAATAATTGAGGCCAAGTTGGTAGCCGAATTGTTAGCGCTCTTGTCTTCGGTTCAACAGTTTGTGAGTTCGAATCCCACTTTGGGCTTGGATGTTAACGACGATGTTATTAAATACTGAACATATTTTCTTCGCTTTCCAATGCATTTCTCATCGAAGGCGTTTTGGGAAAATCGTAAACACGTACGCTGCAATGAACGTTGCTGCTCCTGTTTGACCCTCCTTCTAAGAGACAAAGACTCCCACCGGCTGCTTCCACTTAACCGGTAGAGTCCAACTCCGGGCTAAGCACAAGGAAGTATATGGCTATAACAGCAACAATGTATAGTGAGCAGAGAAAGAGTGGAGTTGGTACCAACAGTATTTCTTCTTCAACACCAAATATTACGCATAAGCGACAATTTTAAAAGAGAAAGAAAAGAGCCACTAGCCTCCTTCTTGAAGCGAGAAGAGTTCCGGTGCCGAATGTTTCGTTGTTTAAATGAGTGACATCACGGGGCAAGCGACTTAACAGGGAATTTCAAAATCAGGGTTCGTTACGGCTTCAAATATATATATATATATATATATATATATATATATATATATATATATATATATATATATATATATATATATATATATATGTATGTATTTATGTATATAAATATATATAATATGATATATATATAAAGTATGATCTGCGGATCATCAGCGAGGATTGCTTCTGAAATTCTAAGATGCTCTAGGCAGAAGATACGTTTAATCGTAGGCTTCATCACTGGGCACTACTATTTCAAAAAACACCTCCACAAAATGGGACTGTTTCAGCAAGACCCTATCTGCAGGAAATGTCATACGCAAGAGGAAACGGCCAAGCGTATCATTTACGAATGCGAGGCTCTTGCCCTCCCTAGATGAACTTCTTTAGGCATCATCCATACTAGAGAGTGACACCTAGACTCCATTAAAGGGTTATCGGACTTTATGAATAAAGTGGGTGACCCGAGCCACTGGAACTAGGAAACATTGGGTTTGGAGTTAACAGTACAAAATGCTGATTAAAGCAGAGGTGCTCAATGACCTACAAACCCAACTCTAAGAAAACGAAGACGATATATATATATATATATACACGCAACAGTGATATTTTACGAAAAACTATACTTTCATTATTTCATAATCACATGTCTTTCCTTTTCAGGCAATGAAAGGTAGACGATAGAGTTTTGCAAAGCGTTCTTTGGTTGGGTAGAAGTAGGCGGTTTTCATTTGTTGTATATCGATTTTCGCTCATGTTCCGAATCGACTGTGCTGTCAGCTCGTCCGATATTTCGATGAGACCCTCGGGACATGCCCTCGGGCAAGCAACAAAGCAGCGTTGAGCCTTGTTCATCCATCGCCGCTTGTCAATGACGCTTCAATTATACAGAAACTGCAAAACCGCTCACCCCTGCTTACGTAGGCAGCTTACGTACTTTGTGCCGACGATTCTTTTTGTTTTTCATTCATGGAACACAAAGTGTTGATGTTGAATCATTCATATCCATGAGTTACTGGCAATAATCATTCGTATCGGAACATTAAATTCTCATTTTAATGCAAATGTTTACAGATTTACATTTACAGATTACTTAAAAATGTACAGATACTTGATTTCGTTTAATGTTGCGTAATATGTAAGGGAAGCGAAATTCTTTATCATAGTGAATGAGACATTGTTTTAAAGATATATCTTATATGAATTTAATCTTCGCTACATTCAAATATTTGAATGAATTATCCTACGAGTATTTATGGTGTTTTCATTGAAAACAAAGACAAGAATTATACTCCAAATTGATTATATACTTTACATAATAACTTAGTTTCATGCATTTATCTGGTTACGTCCGCGAGTCTGGAGTTGTCGGTCATAGGTTCAAAGCCCGGTAGTGTAATGGTAGCGCTTCCATGGTGCAACTTCACCTAGTCCTCGGCTAAGAGCAAGAGAGTCAGCCTTTCATTCAATAATGGATCGTTAAACTGATTACCAAGCATGCTTGGAAACTAAACACTGGTTGTTTCGTGTTCGACCACCTAACCAAGACATTTGCTTCGCACCCTTCTGTCAAGAAGACTGATATATCGAATTCTGGGTCTCAGCCCACGTAGGGACTGTCGTACCCACTGAATGAGAGTTTAAAAGTTCAATTCTCATACTGAGCTTTAATTTCTAAGTATTTCGGAAAACTTAGAATATGAATTCCGAAATACTTAGAAATGAAATGCGTTCTCGGGGTTGAAAGCAGCTTTTTAGAATCCCGGGTTTGATCCTAGGTACTTTTAAGCAACGGAAATGGATATTGTGTTTCAGTCTTCTGTATGCACGTCTGTCATAATGAATGTTGGCAGTTTTCCTGGTTTTCTCCCTTGCGACTCGTTAATACGTCCCACTATCCACGAAAAGTTCTTCTGTCTGCCGTTGAAAAATAGCATTTCATGCAAAAAAAAGCGATTTCCAAAGCAAACCTTTGTATTTCTGTAATATTATTAATAAATACATATAAATGTATCTCTATGGCTCCTGTTATTTTTCACTTAATCGGCACTGTAGTCACTACCACCTGCAACATCACAATTCTCTTATCCCTGAAGAAAATAGTAAATGGTGAGCTTTTGACGCCAAATAGGAATCATTCTTAATATTTTTTTTATTTATTTTAAGCACACAATCCACTATGTATTCTAACTGCGCATTAAAATCACATATACCCTTCAAAATAGCGAAATATATTTTAGAGTTGCCCTTGACTGAAATTGGCGACTTCTTAGACGCCAAATGGGTCTGAAGGGACAAAATGGCGCCATTCATATTATACAATAATACAAACAGTTAAAAAAATACACAAATTTTATACTTATAAACATAAAAATAAGTTTTTTTATCATAAAAAACATAAAAACAAATATGTTAATAACCATATTCAACAACATCAGATCGGCGCCAAATGGGCGAGAAACCAAAGGTACTAGAAGTATAGGCCACTCCAACATATTTTAAATAAATGAAATCCAAACTAAATAAGTTAAAAATGGCTGAATAAACTAATATTTGAATAATGGAAATAAAGTATTTTCATATACACGCTTTTTACGGATCTACTTAGCATGATAAGATTTTGTTGCTATTTGTAGAAATTTCCTATTATTGCAATAACGTTTCACGAAAAGCGAAATATCGATCGGAAGTATAATATGGTAGAAATTATTGTATTTCTTAAAATAAAAAAATGAAAAGATTCTTTATTTCTTAGAGTAACTTATCAAATATTTATTGTGCCATTTTGTTGATTGGTTTTGGCCAAAACCAATCATTTCCTGAATGATAAACACTATCATGGATGCTTAAATTCATTACGCACTTCAGTGAAGCGATAAAACTAGGTGGTAAACGCTTGAATGCAACCACAAACACACTGGGAAAGAGTTCTGTCCCATTGATATGTCTCTCACTGCAAATGCACCCCTGCATTTGAAGATTGGCGTGCCGCGCCTCGCCCTCACACAACACCCACTATACGAAAAACCCTTCTCCGACATAAAGTTTTACCGTCAACGAAGACCCCTGCTCTTAAAATACAGCCCTTGCTGAAAGAGGCGCATAAAGGGGGCGTGGCAGAATAAAAAGAGTGTGTCCGGAGACATTGGGGAAAATGCAGGATCCTAAGTGGGGAAAAAAGGCAGAGAATACAGCGATGAAAGAACAATTTATAAAATCACTATAAAGGCTTAATGCCGAAGCTCCAAAGTAGGCTTCACAGGTAATGGCTCGTTAAAAGTTAGGCCATCATAAAATGCACTTTGCTCCCGAAGCTGTTGCCAACATTTATTTCCAGGACCAAATAGCACCCCTGTGGACTGAATTTTCCTTTTTCTAACGAAACTTTCACAGACTTTTCGAATCTCTTTTCTTTGTTTTATTTGCTGGTGGATATGTGGTCTAGAATGATAAGCACCTGGCAAGATCGTAAAAAACTCCGAACAAACATAGCGGAAGAATAGAAGTTGAAACTTCTTTTAGAATATATATTTCTCATGAAAGTGATCACTCACATTTACTTAAAGGCATTCATAAACTAGTTTACTTTAAGAATAATGACAAAAATGTTTTGTTTATCGATAATTACCATGGTAATCAGTTAGAAGCGGCATTCAATATTTGGTAAAACGGTCCTGAATTCGAAAAGCACTGCATCGTATCGATTTCAAGTTAAATGTTATTTCATTTCCTTTGAAAATCAGTACGTATATATTGAGTTCACAGAATAGCTACCGTATAATCAATCCATCCAGCCGATTTCTGAATTCGGTGATTTTTTTGGCGGATTTTTTTGTTTATTTAATAATCTGGTTTCTTATTATGTCATAGAGATGGAGAACAATAAGAATTATGTAGAAAATTTTATTTTGGCAACCTTAATACTTACTTCCTAGTATTCATTGCCAGGAAATTTAGAACATTTTGTTCCATTTTCAGACATTGATTAATGTTATTATATTTTCTATTTTTTTAAAAAAATCTTAATAATTCAAAAACATAATTTTACAATTTTTATTTATCAAATTTAAATTTCTTGATCAGATGTGTAAGCTTTTTTAAGGAATTTATTGTCACGATTACGACATCTTTGTGCTATTATATCACAAATACGTCATTTTGGCAATATTTCTTCGTCGCCAAAAAGTTCAGAAATTGGCATGATGGATTATACAGCAGCTGTGCCGATTTTACTAACCATGTAAAGCCCGCCACACACGATACAATTTTTCCATAGGATTTGTTGGACGTGAACAAGTTGTACCGTCTGTGGTGAAGTTGGACAGGTTCACGAAAATTCAAACAAGTTCTGATTTTTCTTCCAACATGGGGGTTACAGGGAGTAAATAATTGCTTCCTGTTGTCGCGTGTCTTCTCCCACAGGGCTACAAATTGTTTCTTGGCGACACTTGGGAAAATTTTTGAAACTTCTCATTTACTGAAACTTAGATTTCTGTTATACAACACCTCACAAACATTAGATTCACTTTTTAAAAATGTCCATGAAGCATATATTGCAAGAATTCATTGAAGTATATAGAGAGGAGCCTTGTTTGTGGCAAGTAATGAGTAATGATTATACGAATAAAATAAAAAAAAGTTAAAGCGTACGAAAAATTATTGAAAATATATAAAAAAAAAAATAGATGAAAATGCTTCAATTATTGTGTATTTATAATTTTTATGGAGATACACATATAAATTTAAGGGATCTCGCGTCTTCAAGCACAAATAACTTTTTACACATGCTATTAAGATGCCATTTTTACCCTTTAAATATATCAACCATTTTATAATTTCCCAGAATTGGATTAGATATATTTATGTGTATTTATATAGTATTCATAATACATATATACAGTTGCAAAATATATTTAATGTGTTAAGTACTAATTTCTTGATATATAATAATAAAACTAACAATTAATTAGCACTTTTATTAGTATCCATATCTTATATTTTCTAAACATAAACTTTTAAAAGTTAAGTACTTTATTTAGGATTAAATCAAAGCGTCTTGCCATGGTAGTTTGCCTTCATTGGAAGCAAAATAATTGGCAAACTTTTTTCGAATGAGTTTTGCTTCATCGGAATAATTTCTTTGTTGCCCTATTTCTAATCCAGTTAAATAATCATTTGACCTTAAACCTAATTGTTGAATACAATTTTTCATTCATCCTCATGTAATTCAAGAAATCTTTATCTTCCGATTGTATTTCTGTAATTAAATTTAGATGTGAAAGAGATTCACGCTGGAGCAGCGAATTTTTTGCCCATTTCTTTTTCTTATTGTTTGTTTGCTTTTCACCATCATCACAGTCCAAAGCAACAGCCAATAATACTTCTGTGCTTAATTTGCTCATGTTATATGATAATATTTAATGGCAGAAATTACAAGCAGACAAATGAGTACAACAATAAATACGTCAAGTCAGAAAAAGTGACTGAACAACAAATTATTGAAATTTTTGATTTCCATTTACATGGCACACATTTTAAGCCAAAAGCAATAAATGTTGAAAAATGGCACCCTTAAAAATATCTTCTCACCCCAGATGTGCCTCCCCTTCTGTGGTCAGCAGAGTTTGAGGGGACTGTGTGCTTAATTACTTCCTACCCCTTCCAACAAATTCTATGGAAAAATTGTATCGTGTGTGGCGGGCTTAAGTTTGGAAAAAAATCTTGAAATATGCACCGCAAAATATTTTCGAAATTTCATTACTGTGTCGCCAGTTGAGCTATTTTAGCCAGATCCGATAGTTCTTCCTTACTCGCTTTTTCTTTAAGGTTGCCATATAAAAATTTTCTGAGTTCAATAATTCGTTTCGCAGAGTCTTATAAGTAAGCAAGGAGAAAAATTAGTTATAACATTACAGAAAATATAATGTATTTGCTAGTAAACAACTGAGTGTGTTATTTCTATTAATGTTCCTATTAATTTCATAATTATAAAATAAATTGAAAATGTTAGAGAAGCAGAATTTATTAGGAATTAAAAGTGTGCAGCCACAGAATTATTTTCGGCGATCACAAATTGAATAACTTATGCAATGCTTTGTCATTTGTAATACCAAAATAATCTCATTTGGCTCCAGATCATGTGCAATTATCATGCAGACACTTGTAAGACAACTGATATCATATTGTGGCATGATATATTTTGCATAATATTTCAAACCACTTGATAAAGAAAAACACTGACTGATCTTCAGAAATGTTATACTATAATTAACTATTTTTTTTACAATTTACGAAAAACATTGTTCATTGGCTTTTAATTAGTACTGAGTAAGGCTGAATGTCATATCATTTACGAATGCGAGGCTCTTGCCCTCCCTAGATGAACTTCTTTAGGCATCATCCATACTAGAGAGTGACACCTCGACTCTATTAAAGGGTTATCAGACTTGATTAATAAAGTGAGTGACCCGAGCAAATGGAACTAGGAAACATTGGGTTTGGAGTTAATAGTTCAAAATGCTGATAAAAGCAGAGGTGCCCAATACAATACAAATCCAAATCTAAGAAGAAGAAGAAGGCTGAATATCAACTTGAATTTAAAAAAAGAAATAATATCGATCATTTTCGGTGATAGATTGATAGAAAATATTGATGGATACAGTAAATAGTGTGTGTGTGTGTAATTTTCTATCGAAACAAAGAATATTTCTTGTCAAAAGATATCTAAGCGATCTCAGCATTCGAACATGTGTAGAAAATCCTTACAATTTCATTAAATTTTATAGCATTCGTAAAAAAATATAAGTATTGCATTCCACGACGTTCTATCACATGGTAGGGAAGGAAAACGATACATCTTCTCTTTATTTTTGGTTAAAAAATTGATTAAATAATAATTCGTTTTTCATTTCAATTGTCATCATAAGAGGAAAAAATGATATTCTAGATGTCATTTTTGTCATTTGGTGTAATTTTTATGAAACAAATGAAACTACTTCAATAATTTTGGTGAATATCATTTTTTTAATTTTTGTGCTTAGGTCTTTTCACTCTCTGTATTCTACAAAGCAGCTTCAAAGTTTGCTGTTGAATTATTTTCTATTTTTCACAAAAATTGCTTAGAAGAGTTCTTAATTATTAATTGTTCTTTTAATAAGTTTCAAACACAAATTTTCTTGATTTTGAAATACAGAGAGATAATTTTATGCCATTTAAATAATTTTAATGTGCATTTAAATTCGAATTAATTTTTATCCTAGCAAATAACTGAAAATAATTTCAAATATCAATGTATTTAAACACACTATTTTCGTATCCTGTCGTTTGGGTGTGTCAAAATTTCATATTTATTTTCCAAAAAGAACGACTCTACTTCTAATCGCCTTATTTCGCTTTCACTTTCATTCAAAACTGAAAGGCCCTTTCATTATTCTACATCGAGGAGAAAAAATAAAAATAAAAATCATAAATTCTCTAACATGAAGGCGTCGTTTGAAGTTAGAGCTTTTTGCGTGTGCGTTGCTTGATTATTCAAATCGTGTGGAATATAAGCTACCGTGCACACTAAGAACTGGATACAGTAACATTTTCTGCAGTTTCACTGTAAAAAATGAAAGCTTTTTCACGCTTCATTATTAATTCTACTCATTAACTTATTAACCGACAGGCACGTAATTCATCATGGCTTCATTTACATGAATATAATAACAAAAATAGATATTATATATATTCATTGAAAAAAGAAATAAATGACCTGAATATGAAATATATCAAAGACATAATTGAATTTATTTTCACTGCCATTTTTAATAATATCTATCATTATTTCCAATAAATGAATAGTATTTTTTAATTTTTGAATAAATGTATTAATATAAATATTGTTTGTCATTATGTCAAATGGAAAAGAACATTAAATATAAGAAAATTATATGTTTCATTGAAATTTTTCTGTAAAACAACGGAGGAAATAAAGTTAAATTTCTTGTAAAATAGAAAAGTAAATATTTGAAGTTATGTAATTATAGTATTTAATATTACATTTGTACATGAATATTTAATACTACATCATGTAACATCAAATCATGTGAATTAAAAAAATCTCAGTCTATTTACTGTAATATTACATATAACATTTAATAATATAGTAAATCGATTTAGATTTTATTAGAGCTCCAGTGGCTCAGTAGCTTCATGCCGCTTCCCGTAAGCTCAGCAAAGTGAAGCATCATTTGCCGCGGGCAGTGGTTGGGAGGGTGACCACGGTGTACTCTCCTTCACTGGGTTGATGGAACTCCGTAGGTTGGGGACGTGTCTACGTTAATCTGTGACGTCCAAAGTCCTTCCGCTGGTGTGGCGTGGATGTGGAGAGGAGGGTGCCAGCTCAGGTGTGGCCTCGTCACCTGACCTTGGTTCAAAATTACGAGGCACCTTAATTAGAGCAAAGACGTACTTTCACCTTCGTGGTGCTCTGTTCCAAACGAAAGACGCACCCTATTGACTTAATTCGCACTGCCAACGGCATAGCGAGCTTGGCTTGTCCAAGTGTCATAAGTAACAACAACAACAGATTTTATTAAATTTACATGATTAAAATTGAATAGTATCTAGGAATCGTTGTGAGTTTTAAATTCATTTGAAGTATTCAGTTTAATTTTGCCAATTTTATCAAATATTTAATTTAATTTAACATTCCTAAAGAAAAAAGTTTCATTTCGTCCAGTTGGTATTTTTAAACTCCTGACATTAAGAAATGCAAAGCGTTTGCGCTCACCAAAGAGAGAAGATTAAAGCCATTAGTTAACGTTTTCATAAGTCACGTGGTGTAAGGTACAAGAAAATCCTAAGCACACATCATAAAGAATGCATATGCAATGAGCAGTGATGAAACACCCATCTACTGTTGTGTAACAGTGGCTAGTATCGAAACCTTCCACACTGCTAGACAGTTTCACCATTCTTCTTCTTAGAGTTGGGTTTGTATGTCATTGAGAACCTCTGCTTTTATCAGCATTTTGTACTATTAGCTCCAAACCCAATGTTTCCTAGTTCCAGTTGCTCGGGTCACCCACTTCATTAATGAAGTCCGATATAACCCATTCATGGTGTCTAGGTGTCACTCTCTAGTATGGATGATGCCTAAAGAAGTTAATCTAGGGAGGGCAAGAGCCTCGCATTCATAAATGATATGCTTGGCCGTTTCCTCTTGCGTATGACATTTCCCGCAGATAGGGTCTTGCTGAAACAGTCCAACTTTATGGAGGTGTTTTCTGAAATAGTAGTGCCCAGTGATGAAGCCTACGATTAAATGTATCTTCTGCATAGAGCATCTTAGAATTTCAGAGGCAATCCTCGCTGATGATCCACAGATCATACTTTTAGCGTGGGTTTGACCAGGAGTGTTGAGCCAAGCTTCATACATCTTCCGTGTTTCCCATCTGAGAACATTGGTTTTTGCGGTCTTCAAATGGATCCCACAAAAAGGTTCTGCACCGATGGGAGCAAAAGACGATCCTTGTTTTGCAAGTTTATCAGCCCTTTTATTACCTTAGATACCTTTGTGCCCTGGCACTCATACAAGGATCACCTTGTTTCTAGTTGCCAGTTCTGTAAGAAGGTTTCTGCATTCCAAAATCATTTTAGATTTGATTTCGAAAGAATTGAGCGCTTTTAAAGCTGCTTGAATGTCACTAAAAATGAGAATCCGCTTACCGTGGTACCCCTTCCTCATATTTAGTCGCAGACAGTGGATAATGGCCAAAACTTCTGCCAGGAAGACCGTAGCGTATCTCCCAAGGCTTACAGATAGGCTGGTTCTTGGTGACACGCCACATACTCCCAGTCCTGAGAAGCTGTTTTTCCTGTTCCATCTGTGTACCAGGTTAGATCTCCTGTTTTAATTTCGAACATGTTGTTATCCCATTCGTCTCTAGTTGGAAAAACTATTTCAAATGTCCTTTCAAACATGTATGACTTTTCCATGATGTCCGGGGGCATCAGGAAAGTAGGATATTGAATTTTCCTGGTAATACCCCTGTGCCCTTTGGCAACAGGTTGATCGTACCATTGGTTTTGTAGCTTCATTCTGTATGCAGTCATTCTGGAGTGCTGCAGATGAAGATGTCTAAGGGAGTCAGATCCAACATAACTTCCAATGCTCTGGTTGGGGCGGTGGACATTGCTCCTGTGATGCAGAGACAGGCCAGTCTTTGAGTTTCACCATTAAAGGATAAATCAAATTAACGAGATTTTGAAGAAATAAGGTATCGAACCTATCTTTTTTTAAAGTTGATATTATTTACTTTAAAATTTGATTGAGCTTAAGATTGCCTATTTAAATGTGATATGGTTTTAAACGGGTCCCTATGGCATGTTTGTACTGAGGAAGTCGGACTCCACACCAAAATATGGTTTAGTTTGGAAAAGTGGAGCAGCGTACGAATAATACCAGCCTAGCTGGCACAGGACAAAAACATGGTTTTAAACACTTGGAAATTTACAGCATGACATCACGGAAATGCACGTATATTTGATATATACATTACTCATATTGAAATTAAATACCTCTTAGTAATGTATTTTACTTAAATAATGATGATAGTATAGTAATCAAAGTATTTTTTATTCATCCAATTTCTAATGTATCTCGAAAGTAGATTTTTCTCGTAAATTTTACTACTGAAATAAAAAATCATCACCTTCTTAGTATTTAAATTTTTGGATAGAGGGCGGCACCATATGTTGAAAATAAACCAATCAAATAAGCAATGCATTTACACTTATAGAATTATTTTAATGCCTAATGTCTGTTCCATGTGTTGAAAGTATTAAACATTAAATTGCTCATTTTCAAATCATGGAAATTTATTATTCTATAATCAATAAAAATAATAATAGGATAATTTTGAAATCCTATAACTGGAAAGTCACTAGATTTAAAATTTCTCTGTTATGCATTTAGCTATGTCTGAACTGCTGTTGCACCAGCTAGCTTCCCTGTACCTAACTTGAATTGATCGGTTAGGTGGAAGTCTTCCTTATTCAGAAGCAGGGATCTAGCATAAGACCCTCCAATGGTTGACCTGCCACTTCCAGAAGCATCATTTCAGTTGGGGGACGTACGCCTACTCCCGAAGCGAGTGTCAGGCGTGGCCGATGTTTTGGCCTCTCCTCCTGAAGACGGTGGGTTTGATACCGGAACAAACCAGACGAACCTCTCCATCAGCCCACCAACGTGCATGCTACACTTCTCACGTTTATTTAAGATTTTTAT
>CM075850.1:120881294-120891294 GCA_037975125.1 Latrodectus hesperus | reverse complement strand
GAAGAACCATCTCCCACCCGACGGAAATGGCAATGTTGAAGAGTGATTTTACTTCCACGTGTAATGAATCGCTTATTGAGTATGAAGTGATGGCCACAATAGCAAACTGGGAGTCAATAAAAAAGACAACTTTCTTTAATAGAGTGTTCAGTCCAAGAAGATTCACAGTGGCACGCTTTATGGCCTCAATTTCAGCATCAAAGTTTGTGGCTCCAGATCCCACAGGTAAAGATTTTTCAAAAAATCCCCTGCAGTACACACCAGCTCCAGTTGAGTCTCCTGTTGCCGAGCCATCTGTGTAAATGTAGAGCCATGCATCACTTGGGTATTTTGTAGCGATAGTCTCTAGGGAATGAATTCTGAGAATCTCTGGGTTAGCATTGCACTTCTTTTCTTATATATATGTGTAAAATGTGTGGGTTGGAAAAAGTATATTTAACATAAACTGTGATTTTTGTTTTGATTGTGATTTATAAGTCCAATACACTGAAGATATTTTCCAATTTCCATGCCAATGACTTTATACTGGATTTATAATTTAATAGTTTTGTTGTATTTTCTTCACACGCTCATAATCAATTTTAAAATGAAGTATTTAATATCTATATCTTGATATATCGTAATCTTTATGTGAAATGAAGCATCGTTTGCCTTTTAGTTCTTTTCGAAGACTCGCAGCGTGCGCGTGTTGCAGCTGCGTCATTCCAGCGCAGCTGCTTGGCGCGAACTGAAGACGTCGTCCGGAATGCGTAATTTGGACGTTGTTACCTCCAGAAGAAGATGATACAGGAAACGGCCCTCCATTTGGGAAGGGCAGGGCATCTTAGAAATCAGTCACGCCGCTCCGTCTCTATTGAGTGATTTCCTTTTTCCATTCTCATTTTCGAATGGAACCTTGTAGAGAGACGGAGGTGCGTGACCTCCTTTTGTAAGCCCAACAAAGCCACTTCAACCTCCAGGGATTATAAAGCAGCGAAAGTAGACTTTGATCCTGTTCTGATACGTATTGGCGAAAGGAGGATATTTTTTTATGCAAAACTTATTAGTGAGAAATATAAATTTAATAAACAATTCATCCGAAAACCAATTATTTTCCTTTTTATAGCTGCATTTTTTCTACATAAATTTGCAGGACAATCAGGAAATGTATAAACCTTTAGTGTGTATATCGAAAATAGAAGCTTGATAGATAGAAAAATGAAACTGATTTTTTATGCATTTCCCTAGATGTGAATCTTGAATGATTTGACTTGGTTCTTGAAGCATTTGGCATGTTTTTGCTGAACAATGCAAAAACATGCTAAATACTCTTTTTTGCTTTGGAGTCATTTTAAAGCAAAGCTTATAAAAAACTATCCCATTTTTGATATGTTAACTAGCAAATTTTTTTATACTTTCTTTAAATTTTTGAATTTATAAGAAGTGTAGGGAGGAACGCGCGCCATTTTTCTTTAGAACTGCTGATTTACAATTCCCTTTCTATCGAATTTGCCAATTGAATACTTGCAGAAATAAACAAACAAATCTTATTCGCCACTCATTCAAAAACATTCTCTAACTCCTAAAGCACTTTTAATTGTTAAAGGTAAAGGGAATACACTGTAATAATCAACAATATCAACCTATCAATTATATCAATAATCACATCCGTTAGTGAAGCACTATATATACTGCTTGGCAAAATTGTTCTTCCTCCAACTTTTTTACCACTGAGAAAAAGGACAGTATAGAGTTTATTTCCCAGAAACTTTCCGAGGTATTCACCCAAAATTACGTTGACATTTTTGGCGCCAAATATTACAAACTGGACAATTTCGTGTCAAATTTGAGAAACCTTTTTTTATTTCTTAGATTGCCATACACTAAACACTGTTAAGCTAAATTCCTTTCTTTTCTAAAAGTTTAGAGAAAAATCAAAACTTTCAGCATCAGCAAATTTTTGAAAAGAATATATATTTCCAATAAAAATATTAATCCATAAAATTCGAATATTTTTATTCAAAGTTTAATAGCTAATGATTTCATGCTTTAAATATTTATGTATAGATACAACATTCAAAATGTTTTAACAATGAAACATACTTACATATTTAAACTATAATAAATTTGTTAACATTTAAACTAACAAAATTCGAAGAAATATATTCGAAATTATTAACTTATACAAAACGCATTAATCATCTTATTGGAAAAGAAATTAAAGTTCTGATTAATTTCGAGCATTATTGTTTAAAATTTATTGTCTAGTAAGCTAACTGATTCGCGAATGCATTAGAATATTTCCCTATTATTATTACTATGGTGTACGTATACATTTTTCAAATTTGAAATCTGTATCTTTTATATAAATGTGAAGCTTACACTAACAGGTCAGAACTGAGAACACTTTTGGAACATAATGAGAACACTTTTGGAACATAACTGAGAACACTTTTGGAACAAAAACTGAAAACGAAAACTTTTGCAACAGAACTGAGAACACTTTTGGAAAGAAAACTGAGAACACTTTTAAATTTAATTTAAAAGCATGTTCTATGGTGGCATTTATTTTGGTGTGAGCATACATAGTCTTTAGAGTATATTTATCGAATTCTAGAATCAAAGAGAACACCATCTTCACACTTCCTGAAAATCTGCTTTTGAGCAACTGACTAGCCTTCGTGTCACATATGTTCCTCGTTACAGAATTCGCCAGATTATATTGGGCTGAATCTGCTCCATCCTCCACAGCATCCCCTAGGCGCATTACAATTAGTAGCGGCACTGGGCTTTGTGGGCCTTTATGGAGATGACATTAGCCTCCACCTCAGACTACCTCGGGATGGACGGTTGAGCACCTGATCTGGGTTCCCTGCCGGCTATTTGCATTTCAAAACCACACCGTGCGAAATCCACGCTTTCGCTTCCATGCCAAAGTCCAGAGCTGAATAGATATGCTAATAAATTTATTGTCCGATACAAGCATCGGTATCGTAGAAGTGGTAAATGATATTCTAAATTCCGAATGCTCTCTGAAATATACTTCTGAATATATATAGGTTCATATTATCAATAATAACTAAATCTATAGAAAACATTATATTAATGATGAATTCTTTAATGATATTCATCATTAATAAGCACAAATATCACTCCCAGATTGCACTAAAGTACATTTCAATACATTTTAAGTAGTATTATATTGATATTTCAAGTATAAGGCCTCTTTTTTCAGGTGAAAGAATTTTAGAGAAATAAGAAGAGAGAAAATATTATATTCTATA
The DNA here is from genome assembly GCA_037975125.1 of Latrodectus hesperus. Lineage (NCBI taxonomy): Eukaryota > Metazoa > Arthropoda > Arachnida > Araneae > Theridiidae > Latrodectus > Latrodectus hesperus. The sequence goes on along the minus strand of CM075850.1, from coordinate 120,888,031 downwards.
AAGATATTAATGTTCTTCTTTCATTTATATATATATTATTTCGGGGAATAGTATATTTTTATATTTACTTTTGGTACTAATGTGTCGCTACATAATTCTGTTGAAATGCAATTGAGTGCATTTCAAATAGTAATATTTTGACGTGTATCTATAGTTTCTCTTTATAGTCTCAGGAAAAGAACATTTACAACAGTACGATCAAGTAAATACAAAGTATTGTATTTTTGAAATAAATTAGTTTTTTCTAACTATATAATTATTCTTTTGAGCTAATATATTTTTATATTTACTGTTAATTATCATGCAATAATGTGATACAATAGTGCTGAAGTACCATTTTATAAATTTCAATTAATACTGTAAAAGATTCATCCTCAATACTCCCATATTCTTCCATTTTTAGATAATAAGCAATATGAAGAAGTCAATACAAAATATTTTGATTTTTAAATATATAAAAAAATTCTCATTTAATTTTTGGTCCAAAAATTTATTATTATTTTTTTTCCTCGTCAGCAAATAGAGTTAGAAAATCACTATATGAGATGCTGCTGCTTCATTTACAGGATCAATGAATAAATACTGGTTCGTTGTTTTAAAATGGTGCATATACATTTAAGGCATAGATAATAATTTTATGTAACAAAAAAAAGAAAAACTCTCATTAAGATAAAAATTATTTCAACAATTCCATAATATTCATTAATTAAAAATGTAACTTAATCTTCAATAAATTAATAAATATAACTATAACTAATATAACATAATATAACTATAATAAAAAATTCACAGAAGTAATGAAGAAATATACTATGAAAAATATTTCACATTTTTTTCACGTTAAAGTTGTTATTTATTTAAGACGACCACGCACTTAAAGTTGTCGTTGTCGTGTGCCAGCTAGGCTGGCAATATGGGGTGCGTTGCTCCACTTTTTCAACTGAACCATATTTTGGTGTGGAGTCCGACTTCTTCAGTACACACTTGCTATAGGTACCCGTTTATAGGGTAGGCAATCATTCACACATCATTCATACAAGGAAAGAATAAAGACAGGACAGATAGAGAGAGAAAGTACATCCATGCCCGAACCGGCATTCGAACCCAGGACCTTTCTATCCGTAGTCAGGGACTCTGACCACAAGACAGGGTGGTCGGCACGCACTTAAAGTAATATTCCCAAATGTTCCAAAACTGGTATATTTCTATAAATATATATGTAAAATTATTCTAACCTCCAAAGAAGGTTCATATTTATTTGATTAGTTTGTAAACATTATTCTGAGTTTTTCTGTCAATACAAAAATATTTCATAGAATGCTGTCAATTTCCAGTTTATTTATTTGCTCAATTTTAGACGTCAGTAAATAATTTTTGTTAATTATGAATGAGGATAACAATATCACTTGTTTCCAAGCTATATAACGCACACATTTATTAATTTTTTAATTTTAAATCAGATGTTGAAATACGTTTCGAGAACTTCTACATTTTTATAACAAAATGTTGCAAGAGAAAATATTTGGTAGTAATTTATTCCCTCTGTTTTTTCCATCAAAAATTTCTTCTCATTAACATCATCTCACTCCATAAATCTTATAAATACATAATATATTAAATATCATGAATGATTGAAATGAATTTTCTAGAATATTTTTTTCTTCGTTCTGTACCATAGGCCGTTGAAAATGAATATTGTTTATAACTAATAAATCATTTACTTTTTTTGTATAATATTTTAATTCATTTGTCATTGCTTGTTCCTAGAATTTTGTATTACGAAATGCAATACGTTTTAATGACATCTGAAGAATGGTAATTTTTTTTCTGTAACACAGATAAATTAAATGCCTTAATTCTTTTATTTTTCCCGTTAAAATTCCTTGTTAACACGTAGTTTACAGAAAAGTGAAAAACAGCATTTTGAACTATTTGGTGACTTGCTGATTTTTTGGCGAGATTCTTGTTGATTTGGCGAAAAAGAATTAATAGAAAATTTTTTGGAAACTTTCATTATTGCGAAGTTTTGTTTACAAATATTAAGCGAGATAGCGCTAACATTTGTGTGTGTGTGTGTGTGGCGAAACTTTTTCACTCAAAATCTGGTTTTAAATTCCACCACCAGGAATTGAAGAATTTTATGAGTGAAGATGATTAGTCTTGAATGTAAGTCTAGTGCATAGAAGTTGTTGTCTGTCAGAGTATTAAATTTCTATAATTTATAATTAAAAAAAAGACTTCTGTGATTAGAAAATTGATACAGTTATTTATTGATGATTTAAATTTAAAATGAAAAATTTTAATTGTGAATCCTAAAACCTTCCTCGAATCTGATAAGAATCGTAACTTTGAAAACTCAATCAGCATTTTTTTATTGTTTTGAAGGAATAGTAATTTTTTTTATTGAAATACCAACTATTATTTATTTTCAATATTAATCATTGAAGTTAAAAAAATTATATTCACTAATAATTAATTTTTCTAGATTATCAATCATTAAAAGTTAATTCATAAATTATTATTGAATAAAATGTTTATTTTATATAATTTACCGTAACATTATAGTATGATACAACTGAAACATTTGATTGCAAGGATAAAAAGTCGTTATGACCTGGGAAAATTCTAAAAGCAACTTTTCATGAAGAAGTCCGTGGCGATTATAGTAACCTGCAGTTTGCTGAAGTGGACAGTTGGATGGCTCGGCACAGTTGTAAGGCTTTTTTAGGGCATCCTTGGACTTTTTGCAAGAACTTTTCTTTGTTTGCCAAGGATAACAAAAAGCATACCAAAAAAAAATCTGCATGCTTTTTTCTCTTTTGTATTAGACATTGAAATAGGTTTAGCCTAGTGATAACACTGGGTTTTATGAGATGGAAGGTCACCAGTTCGATACCAGTAACTATTAAACAATAGGAGATAGATAATGTTTTTTTTTTTGGTCCTTTCGGTTTTTTGTATGCCTGTTGCTTAAGGTGGGTGCTCTAGAATTTTGTAGTTTTTTTCTTCCTTCTGAAACGTGAATATGTTCGTCTGACTATAGAAAAGGTCGCCCTGGTCAGCAACACACGATGGATGCAAAAGCCTTTTGATAGCTAGGAAATCCACTAAGAAGTATTAACATTTCTTCATTTAATAATAATTAGAAGATTTTCCTGATTAGGAATATAATTAGGAGATAAAATCTGAGATTTTCCATGCACATAAAAATATCACTTGGCTACTGGTAAGCCAACCACATTATTCTTATGTAAAGAATTTAAAATTTTATTGAATAAATGGAAATATTTCATTACGCTTTTAAGAAATATAGTCTTACATCAAGTTTTCTTATAACTCTCTACCTGTCATTATGTTTACATATTAATTTATTTTTAAATTCTACTGAATTTTTTTCGCTTTTGCTTTTTAACTTCCACATTTGCATACACATTCAGACGAGTAACTTTGAACTATAAGAGGACAACATGAGCGGAAGTTATCACTTTAAATAATCTAAAGAAAATTATTAGCCATGACTTTTTGGCTGCAATGATATTATTAAGCAAATCAAATTTTTTATATAAAAGTATAGAAAATGTTTTTATTTTTCCTTAAACCGAAATTAAAATTTGTTTTTCTTAATAAACGGTTCAGTTATTTGATATTTTTGCATACAGAATTAAGTAACGTGGTATCATAACACCAAATATATTATATAAAAAAATAAATCCTCATAAAATATGTCAAAAATGTATTTACATGTAAACAAAAAGGAGAAAAGATAAAAGCAGTCTTTCTAAAACAGTGAATTATTTTATTTTTATCCGCGTGGTGTTACATAATTTTATATTCGTCCCTTACATACCAGTGATGCCAATATTCGGAATTAGAATATTAAATCTAAATGCTAATGAAGGCCAAACGATTCCCCTACTTGTCGTTTTTGTGCTGCCTCTTTAGAAGCCTTTAACTACAACTTCGATTATATCCAACCCTTTCAAAGGCCCCTGTCTTTAGAAATTAACCCTTCTGTAAGTAAACAGCTCTCCGGTAGATAATTAATGGGAAAACAATACCCGAAAGCTCCATTAGTTATTCACTCAGTTCGGAAAGTCGTCTGCAGGAAAGCCCAGTCCACAGAAGTTCCATTTCGAATTAACATACTCGGGTAGATGTATCTGTTCTCTTCCACCCCTCCACTGATGATTTCCCTGCTTGTGGGAGTTTATTCCCCTCTTCCGCCACCCCTCAGGCCTTGCACATGCATGAGGGATCGATTTTTAACACCATCGTTTGCTTCGATGTGGGGCCGCACTCACAGCTGAATCGTTAAATGGATATCGCAGAAGTTTTCATAATAAAGTGGTGTTACGGTTTAAAATAAGAAATTCGGAAATACATTTGATAAACAACCTGATAGGAAGAGAAAATATCAATTGAATAATTGATATAAATTCCATTTAGTACTTCTTGAAAAGGAGGAAATTTTAGAATTTAAGTTTAGTGGCAGAAGTTGCTCTCTATGGTTATTGCTTTGAATATTTCTCTATGGCTCTGAATATTTTTTAAACTTATGGACGAAATAAATGAATTATAAGAATTATCATATTATTATTAAATTTATAAATAAAAATAATTAGATTTGTTAGATCCATCAATCTATCAATAAAATAATTTTCAAATTACAAAAAAAGAAAAAAATTTATTTTTTATTAGACTCCAAAATGGTGAGAAAATATTTCGACACACACAGCAAATTTCAAATAAATTAAAATATTGTACATATGGACTTACGTTCTTGGGAGCACAATATATAAATATATATACAAGAGTGTCCCTAAATGAACGAAGTTAAACTTTAAGAGGATTTAAATATAGAACCTTATATACTTAGAATACAAAACATAAGATTTAAAACTTTTGCGCAGTAAATCGTCAATAGCGCTCAAATTTATATATGTTCCTGCAAATTAATTCATTTAAAAAGGCTTAAATAATTATGTAGTCGAGAAGTTTCATACTTTACAGAACAAATTAAAAAATTACTAAACCACACCAAAATTAAATACAATTGAGAAAATATCAATAAGTTTATCAGCTAAAAAAAATAGTAAGAAACTTTTCTTAAATATGAAATCAAATTTAAGAAATGAATAATTGTTTAAAAATATTTAATTTTGATTGTGCTGCCATCTATGTGTCAAACATTCGTAAAAAATAATATATATATATACACACTGTTAGTTAAAATATTTAATTCATATTTTGTGACCAAGAAACAGTTGAACTTCAGCTGATATTAATCTGAATTATGAAAATTGAAATTGGTATACATGATAGCCAATGTATATAAATACATATATGTATATATATATATATATATATATATATATATATATATATATATATATATATATATATATAAAATCTAAATTGAATAATCATGCATGCTTATAAACTCAAATCTATGGCGGATATTTAATATTAATGAAAAGTACCGGCTTATTATTGTATACAGACGAAATTTCAAACAATTGTGCTTATTTATGTTAGATATTTATGTAAATGAATGTTTTTCTTTTAAAAAATATAATTAAAGTTGTTTCAATAAATTATGCAAATCACATTTAAATTCCAAAATCTATATAATAAGAAACAATATCAGAATTTTATAATGCGGCCAAAATTTCTGAAATATTTATTATTAATTTTAAATCTACTTTTCTGACATACTTATTTATGGACATATCTCAAGTTTAAATGTAGAAAATAAATTTTGTGTGTTTAATAATAAAGATTAAAGCTTCATTATTACATAGGAACACATATGAAAACGTTTCTAGTTTAAAAGCTTTTTAATATAAGATGAAGTTAATGTTCACTATCCATTTAAGCGTAACCAGATAATTAGCTGTATTTTCTTAATTATATTATTAATTGTGCAAATAAAGGTAATATAGTTTTCATTAATAAATTACCGTTTTAGAAATAGTTGTAAAACATCGTAAACACATGACTGAAAAGCAGATTAATGTAATTAAAAAAAAGTGTCGGGAAATTTAATTCACAGGTCATTAAATTCCCAAGCTAATTTACGCCCCCTCGTGAGAAAAACTATTACTTTTCAACTGAGATTTGCATGCCCCGACAGCCCTCACAACCTGTGATAAGGTCTTAACTGCAAGTTAATGCTGCGAAATGGCTTGTAAGAATCCGATAAGGCGGTACCATAAACAAAATACTTAATTAAAGAGAATTCAGAGCTGGACCATAAAACGGAATCTTCTTTTTCTCCGCGCGGCCTTCACTGCTAATTTGCAAAATTAAAAGAAAAATCCCAAACTTTGAGCTGCATAAAAATTGCTCTCCTCTTCTTAAGCCCTATCTCGAAAATCTGCAGCTCTTGACGACACATCCCACCCCCCCTATCGAACCACAGGATCGTAAATGTCCATGAAGGTGTTGTTTATGAAAGGGAGCTGAGCTCCGGTGAAGGGGTTGTTCGGCTGCACCAGAAGGGTTGGGCAACCAACCCCCTGCCCTCACCCTTTTTATTGCGTTTTTATAGGTTGTCCGAAAATGAGATTGTTCTCTTAAAGTTGTCACCTAATTTGCATGGCCGTCGCAATTTAATTCCTTTTTCGAGAGTGTTTCTTGTGTTTCCGTCAGCTAATTGGAACGAGCTTCTTTACATCTCTCGACGTTTATTTCGCCATTTTTATGCAAAGTATTCTCTGAGATTTTTAATAAGTGTT
>CM075850.1:120791294-120878794 GCA_037975125.1 Latrodectus hesperus | reverse complement strand
TAAAATTGTTGAACAAATAATATGAATTCTTTTATGAACCTATCATGAAATATTTTACATGAACGATCAAAATTTTGTAAAGAATTACTAATCGACAGTAAGGCTTAAATCACTAGTAGTAATGAAACTAATATTTTGAAGTTTTAAATGTATTACCAGATATTTTATTGTTGTCGTTTTATTAACAAAATAACGAAATGTTGATTTTAATTTGCAAAAATATTTTCAGAAAATGATTATTTTTCTAAGTTCTTAGCAAGAATATAAGGATTTGTGATTAATTAATTACTTCCATGGAATGAGTTTTTATATTTTTCATTAGTATTATAAGCTATTAATATTATTTCAAATATTTTTTGATGATTTTGGAAACTTGTCAACTACAAGAACTTTTATGACGATAATTTATTGAGCTACCATATTTATTAATATTTCTAAATGTTCTGCAAGTAACAACAGTTTTTTCCCAATTATAAAAAATTAGCATCTTTAATAATCCAGTTAAAAACTTTTATAAGCAACAATGATATTTTATCGTTCTTATTAATCTACCCTATTGTTTTGCAGATTACTAATATTTAGTATAAAAAAAATCAAGAGTATAAGAACATTTTCTCGTTGGCAACGGCGCGTGGCATTTAATAGATCCGCATGTCATGATCACGTGACGTTTTAGATACACTTGCAAACCACGAACCGTAACTGCGGGTCGGTTGCCACGGGAACAAGAACAGTACTAAGCTGTAATAATACTTTTTGAACCACCAGCACTTTAAATCTTATTCATTGAGTTTCACACGCTATTTTTTATTTTTGCTTTATAAAGAAATATATATTACAATAAAAATAGTAGGTTATTATTATAAAAATAATACATAAATTTTTCAATTACGTTTAATAGATGCGTTTTTTGCATATATTTTAAATTAATGTTTTTTTTGTGTAGGAGTTATAATTATATATTGTAAAAGAAAATACATATAAAAATCAGAATTCCTATAAACATATATATATATATATATATATATATATATATATATATATATATATATATATATATATATATATATATATATATATATATATATATTAAGTGTGGTTTGCATGTTTTTTTCTAATCTATACAAACTACTGCGTAACTAAAACATAAGGCATACGTATATTCATCAATTTTTTTCAAAAATCTCTATAAACTCTTAAATATATGACAATAAGTAATGCAAACAAACTGAAGTATTTATATTTATAACCAAAAGGAGGAAAAATATATTAAATTTGAATGAACAAGTGCAATTGATTAAATGTAATTACGAATTTTAAAGAATAAACCTAAGTTTTTAGAAATCAGTTGAATTCATTCATTTAATAATTGTTGACGAATATTTAAGTAAAATTTTTTTCATAATAAAAAGATAAGTAGTGAAAAGCTCATTAAAAGTTAGTAAATGTCGAATACAAAATTGTCGATATTTTCTGTCACAATCTGGAAGTATTTACCAAAAATTTCACCATATGAAAAGGAATATTTGTCAACTGTATTCTATTATATTAGTTAAAAATTAGGAACGGGCATTATTTATTTTATAAATTTAAAAAGTAATAATAGCTAAATTAAAATAATGTAGGTAAAATTAAATCACGTGATCATTTTAAATAGAAAAAATACATAAAAATTTTTTTATTTAGCACTGAAACTTATGCAGAATTTTTAAATATGAAGAAAAAAACTAAAAACATAAAAACTAAACATCTCTCTTCCGTTCAAGCAGCTCGCGCTCAATCGTAAAGCTCTCGAAACCCTTTAATTACACGCATGCAAGAAAAACTGGCCAGTTTGTTTTACTGCCTTGTCAGAACACCAGCAGGGAAGCAACTTTTACGCGTAAAAACTTTTCAGGTTTAAGAAATCGGAAAATGTTGACGAAAAATTTTGAGTTTAGAAAATTCGTTATTTCCTGTATTTATATACATGTAGCAATTCACTTTATTCGGCAAATTCCATTATAAATAAAGCAATTTAAAAATTGGAAATAAATAAAAAGTTTCATTTTTATGTTTTGTGATAAATGCCTTTAGAAAGCGATCGGATATTTATTCAATAAAAGCATACTGATGAGATCATAAATTGAATGTTGTTAGCATTATATTAATTTTATATATATATTGTTTGCATTATATTTTTATTATTTTATTTTTCTGTAACTGATAACTACACAATATATTGTTGGAATTTTATTTTTATTTTATTTTTCTGCAGCTGATAATTAAGCAAAATAAATAAAGTATCATTGGGAAATTTCAAACAGTCTCCAAAAATTGAACCACATTTTAATTAAAATAAAATAAATATTTCCTGTTATCGTTTGAAAAATATAATTTAAATCCTTTGGAATGTGTTTGCAAGCACTGTAATTGATTAATTATATTTTTGTATTTGTAGATCATTTTTTTAAAAATTAGTTATATGTAAATAGCTTTAATTTGAAGTCATTTAAATTTATTAAATCAAAATTTCAGTTTATTTAAAAGGTGCACTATTATTTCTGAAAGACACGTCATTGCATTTACAAGTTTAAAAGTTAAAATTTTATTCATGCGTTGCATATGAGCTCTGAGTAAAATTGAAATATTCTATTGTGGCTGATGAATTAGACAAGAAATGCATTGGGATGTTTGAAAAACTTATCAATAAAATATTAGGATTCAAAACACTGAAATTATATCACCGGATAGAGATTGTTCAGAAAAAAATGTAGATGATGCTTTAGTATACTGGATTTTTATTTAATTTAAAATTTGTTAAATCTTTTTTAATTTGAACTGTGGAGAGTTAGATACTGAAGATTATAATTTATACAGTTTGTTGTTAACATTGTTATCTTCAAAAATAAAATTTGAAATATTCTATTTTCAATCAATTTATTATCTTATTCCGACCGATTGGCTGAGTGGTTATCGTTCCTGACTCCTGAGCTCTGGGTCCCGGGTTCGGATCCCGATTCGGGTATGGATGTTTCTTTCCTTCTGTGTTTCTCTGTCCTTTCTTCTGTGATGTTGTATGAATGTGGCCCGCCCTATAAACGGGTTTGTGGTGGTATGGCGCGGGTAACGCTACTCGCCTCCGTGACTTGGTTCACAGGTGCTCGCTGGGTAACGATAAAGGAGTAGCAGTTTCTGGCCTTGTTGTGGCATAAGGTTCAGTCACCCTTGTGTGCCCTTCATTGGATTTAAAAAAAATCTTATTATTGCTGCATTCTTAATAACATCAGTAATGTGTATGTTTCTTAAGAGAATAAATGTAAATACATTTAAATGTTTAAATAATGTTTAAAATATAATATACATACTTTATAAGAAATGTTTAAAATGTACTTACTTTCATAAATGTAAATACATTTATGATGTCATAATGTAAATACTTCATAAATGTAAATACATTTATGAAAGTAAGTATATTTCAAACATTTCTCATAAAATTTTGTTGATAAATGTTTGCGAATAAATTTACTTTTTTGTGTGAGTTATATAATCATATTTTATAACTTTCTTAAATGAAATATTGCATTGTGTTGCTACATATGGTTTTTTTAGAAAAATCAATCCAAAATACAAAGCAACTGAAGTATCAAAGAAGAACAAATCTATTAAAAAGAATAAGCGTTTAAAGTAATCAACAGAAAAAAATAACATGAAAACAGAAATAAAATCTTATCAAATTTATATATATATATAAACACACACAAGAAGTGCAGTCTATAAAAGAAGCTCATGAAAAATCTGACATTCCAGAACAATTTACTTATCTTATTCTTTTTTGGGGATATTTATCTAATTCTGGGCTTATAAGTGGATGTTATGCACTCATAATGCCCAAATCACAAAGTTAGCATAAAAATAAGATAAAAAGATGCATTTTTTTTATTTAGATGCTGTGCTAAGCCTGTTGCAGCAGCATGCGTCCCTGTGCCTAGCCCTGAGTCGGGTTCTACCAGTTAGATAGAAGCAGACTCTTCTTGATTTTGAAGCAAGAACCCAGAAGAAGACCCCCAATAAATCGCCTGCCACCCCTAGAGCTATCATTTCACTTGGAGGACTTTGCGACCATGCCCAGCCTTAACGTGCCCAGCCACCTCTAACGAACACGACGGATCTTCAGTTAAGCCTGGATGCGAACTCGTTACCTTCAGATAATGAGCACGACGCTCTAACCAATAGGGCCACCAGGCTCTGTGTACCAAGACTGTAATAGTACATTCTATTCTATTTCGTAGATTAAAATTTCATGTTAATTATTTAGACGATGACACTCGAAATTCAGTCCAGGGAAGCGTTCACGGTGATGTGGCTTAGCTTCCCAAAATTAGGATAGTTTGCCCAATTTCATGCTTGAATTGAATTTCTTAATTTTCTGACCATCCATTCCCATTCATAACTGTGCATACGCGTGGAAACAAAAGAGTATCCATAATACAATTATAACCACTTGTTGGTCAAAAATGTACAATATTTTACGAAAACTGTAATCACGGTAATTTGCTTCCACCCAAAGCAGTTAAGTTTTATTCTCAAGTAAAATATTTTGTAAGTATAGCGCAAACCAGTGCGTGGGGTATAGAGTGACACGCCTCCAAAAATACCCTCCCTTTTTTCCAATAACTATTATTAAACAGAGTCGTAATGATCCTTGCTGGAGCAAAGTATTTTTCGTTTCATTCGATAAAATTATCATGCAATGAAGAAAAAAGTTCATGAAAATGAGGATAACAAACCTTGGAAACGAATAAAACTTTTATGCGAAAACCGAATGCATTTAGGACAAATTGCCTCTTTCGATAATTGCTTTTTGGGAGATTACGTTATAAATAAAATCAATACGACAATCAAATTTCATGAAAAAAATATATTCAGGTGCTTCCAAAAACAAAATACTTCATCTTTCAAATAACTTATACCAATGAATTTTTTATTTACTTTCATGAGTTAATAAGTTTACGAAATACATTCAAGAAAATAGGTATTTTCTGAAGCTTAATAGTTATATGTTTTAAGTAAAACAGATGGGCCGCGGTAGCCTAGGAGTTAGGCCAACGGCCCTCCGTCCAGGAGGACGAGGTTCGATTCCCAATAACACCAAAGGCTCACAGAGTAGAGCGATATACCTGCTCGTTAAATCTGTGGAATCAAAAGTCCTGTGGTCGCTTGTTGAGCTGTTATCATGGGTGTAATGGTCTGGAGAAAATTTCTTCCCTCTTCAGATCAATGTCAAAATTGAGGGAGTGGATCAGGTGGTGCCATCTTTACGAGAAGTTAAAAGCAAAAGTCGTACATTCATCTTCGTGGTGCTCTTTTTAAACAAAAGACGCACACTATACTGACTTCAATTCGTGTAGCCAACGGTATAGCAAGCTTGGCTTGTCCAAGTGTCATAAGTAACAACAAGAACAAGTAAAATAGAAAACAAATATAGCGTCGCAAATAATATTTTTTTTACTCTGGAGATAATAATACGACTAATTTGAACTAATGATGACTTGGAGACTCTTATCAATCATAAAAATATAGTAAGATTCATCAAACACAGAGAGACTTTCGTGGCTTGGGCACATCATCTGATGATAGAGTGGTCAAGATCTTGCACTGGAATCCCATGCTCAGTAGGCCAAGGTGTAGAGCAAGAAAAAGGTGACTTAAGGGTGTCTTGAACGACCTTGAAAACTCAATTGTCTCCAGCTGGAAAATTAAAGTTAGAAACAGAGCTGCCTGGAGAGATAGTAGGCTAGGAACCAACATAGGCGGCAGTGCTGTGATAAAGAAGAATATTACTCTTAATTTTTTATTTATTTAAAGGATTTTTAGATGATTATGTACTGTAATTAAAAAGAATTTTCAGATCATAATTTTTTAAGTAAATTTCAAATTTTAATGAATATGTTATTTTAACCCTAAATGAGTAACAAATCTCATTGCATAATCTTCGGAAGAATTTCATTTATGCATCAATATTTTCAAATGTGTCTTTTTCAAGATAAATTTTATTGTTACTTTAGGAATCTTTCATCAAATAAATTTGAGAATATTGTATAAGGACATTCTTGTATCATGAAAGAGATTAAAATGGCATCACACCAAAAAATGACGATTTTATATGCTTAAAAAATATCAACGTTTTAGAATTTCCTATAAATGTATATCCACAATATTTGCTATTACTATTTTTGAATTAATTTTAAATTAATTTTGCAATTTATCCAACATATTGATTTTATACAACTTATGTTTGAATTGAAGATGCTTTCTGAGTTATATTACTTTATTCACAAAAATAATTCAAATTTAAATTCAGATTTTACATTAAATTCCTAAATTAATGTTGTATTAAATTATTAAATGACAACAAAATATGTACTCTAAATTGTGCTGTATTTTAAAAACATTTTCAAATCGTTAGATTAAAATGCAAATCTGTGGTGAGTTGGTCATTTAGATACAAACTTTTTTAACAGTAATTACTGAATATGGAATTTACAATGTATATACATATTTACTTGAAATTCAATAAATTGTTCATTGTAAATAATGCATTAAAATAATAGTTATTAGTATTTATATTTATTTCAGAGCTCTTTACAAAACAGAATACTAATATCGAAATTCCATACTAATTATACGATAAATATAAAATACGCGCTGTGTCTTTAAGAATCGTTTGCGAAATTTAGAAACGTTAACAAATCGTTTGCGAGTTCAGGAACACCATCTGTCGGTCGATGTTTGCAATTTAAACTAAATTGAATTTACAAACCGCAGTCGATTGTGGCGTCACTGCGCACCCCCCGAGCCATCCATCAAAGACTGGAACTGCCCGGAATATTGCAATATCCGTCCAAGTCCCAACATGCAACTGGCCTGCGGTCCCCCTTTCTGCTCTCTCCTTCCACCCTATTATTTTGACAGCCCCTTCGCGCCGTGCGCATCAAAAAATTCTGAGGTGGACAAACATATTTGATTGATCGATGGCGAAGGACACGTGCAGCTCACTGCGCATGCTCCGGCTGCTGTAGGAGAAAGCAACCGAAAAGGGAAAAGACCGAAAAGAAGGAAATTGATCACTCCTTCTCCACTAACAGATATATATATATTCATCAATATTAAAACATATTAAATCAATTATCATTATTACGGTTAATTAATTAATTAACAAGCATCAGCAATATTAATATAAATAATTAAAATAAGATCTTTTAACAATCATATTCAACTTAAAAAACACGAAAATATAAATAAAAAACGAAATTTATTTCTCTGATAGATTGAATGTTAAAGTGAAATTTTAATACAACTAAGACATAATTTCATATATATATATATATATATATATATATATATATGTATATATATATATATATATATATATATGTGAAGCATAAGGGCAAGGTTGATCCAACTTTTCATTTCTTCAATAGGTAACCAGCATGCAATAGGTACAAGCATAAAGCTGAATACCAAGCATGCTTTGAAGCTACACACTTGGCATTTCGCATTAGGTTAAGCACATGACCAGGACACCCCAAAGGCCATAGTCAAAAACTCAGATATAATTGTGGGCACTGTAAGCCTTGGTTTAATTTACTAGAAGCGGGAGTGTAAGAAGTAACTCGCTGAGAATAATAACTCTGCCAACAGATGGCGCCACTACACTAGAATATTTTCTATGGATTATAACATTCTTGTTAAATAAATACTATTACGTGGGAGTAGATGAGAACCCTCTCTTATACGTGCATGATATGTTTATTTTTCAGACCACCTTTTTCTATTTTGATGTCAACCAGGCATCTAATTTTGCTCTTTTAATAAGTTTTTTGTTATTGTTGGTTATATGACATAATAAATTAAATCCTGCACTATTTTTTATGTAATTGTTGTTTTTTGTGTTTGTTCATTAAAAGGTTTAATCAAACCCCGAGTCTTTATATATATATATAAAGCATGAAGGTAAATTGTTTAAATTTGCAAGCAATTTTGAAAGAGTCTGAATATAGTGTAGGCCTAAACCCCAAGGGGATGACTGAGTTTAGCTTAGTTACGTTTAAGTTTTGAATTTTTCACTCCTAAAATCGTCATTTAAATCTGCGGATTTCTATTAAAATGCTTTACGAAGCATTACTGAAATCGATAATGCACAATTATATGCTTTACGTGAGACATTTTCAGGTTTATCATTTAAATAATTGGGTTACAATTTTACGTCACGTAAACCATTCTAAAACAGTGGCGTACAATTGAATCTCACTTAAAACATTTCAAATGTATCATTTAAATTATTTTGGATTTGCTATATTGAGAATTTAAAAACTCTTATACCTGGAGTGTGTGCTACAATTATATATTATTTAAATATGCTAAAATATAATTTAAAGGAATGGGGTACAAATATAATTGAAATATTATTTTTATTTCAGCCGAAATTTCTGTCCATTGATTTTGTTTAACCAGGAAATATGAATAAAAAGTCATGTATTATTTATGAACAGAAAAAAATTGAAATCTGGATATATTTTAATTTATACAAACTTTTAAAAAAATCAGGAATACTTTAAAATTTAGAGGAAGATTTTAAAATGGAGAATGGTATAAAATTGCAATATGTGTTATGCGTCAGTTAATTCAGTTATTGATAGTTTGTCATACTCAATATTATTTGTACGTTTTTGTTTATTTTTTATGCATTTTCTTCATTTATTTTGTATAATTTTCAGTATATATATATAAATATTTTACACTCTATATAATGCGTGTATCATAAAAGTATCAAATAGTTGTGCATTTGTCATGAATACTTATTAAGCATCAATGTATAATAAATGCTTTTGCGCGTACATAAATAAATTTAAAATCTTCATAAGCAAAGCAAAAATTGCGCGTGTATTATGTACCGACACTCGTTTGACATCATTTAGGGGACAATCTAACGGTTAAAAACCTTTGTAAGTCTTTAGCATCCTCCGCGTAAATTATCTTTTGGGAGGAATTTTCGTAGATAATGGACCGTATTCTCGTGTCGCAAGGGAGGAAACCCGGAAAACTCCTAAGCACCCACCCCGATAGATGTTCCTAGAACAGCACAACATTCATCTTCCGTTGTTAAACAATGGTTGGTATCGAGCCTAAAACCTTAGCAGATTATTGTGTACGGTGTAAGAAATACCTAAATTTTCACTTTTTTCCTGGTTTAAATACAAAAAAAGGGCATCAAGCGGACCGATCTACTTTCTCAATTACAAGTAATATTATTTGGGCAAGGAAATTTACAAATAATAAATACCTCACTTATTCACTCTTTGTTAAAACTTCTCAATTGCAGATATAAGTTTTAATTGTAAAAATATTAAAACGTAATGACATATTTACTTTAAGTGCATTGGAATCAATGAAGTAATCCATTGGAATCAATAATTAGGAAATTGAAATCAATAATTATTGTAATAATTATGAAGTGTAAAATTTTGTTTAGTTACGCTATCTATAAAATGCTGTTAAAAACATTTCGCCTTCCATACAATTAAAATCGGACAAGTTGTGGTATTTATAAAAAGAAAAACCCTCTCCTGTGAAATGTGAGAGGTCATACTCACTTGAAGATACAATGCTCTTAAAGGAAATATGGCCTCACACATTTCATACCAGTATTTCGTTTTATTTCACATTTTTATATTTCTCTTTATATACTTGCTCGTTCAATCTGTGGAATCGAAGTCCTGAGGTCGGTCGTTGAGCAGTTACCATGGGTGCAATGCTCCGGAGAATATCTTCAGATCAATGCCAAAATTATGAGAGGGGATCCTCTGGTGGTGCCATCTATCGGAGGAGATTACAGCAAAGTCGTACTTTCACCTTCGTGGTGCTCTGGTTAAACGAAAGACGCACACTGCTGACCTAACGGAATAACGATGTTGGCTTGCCCAAGTGTCATAAGTAACAACAACAGTAACGACTTATTTCCGTCTTTATTACGAACTCTTTTTTTATTTTCATGTTTTGATATTTCTATCTTTAGCATGAACTATATTTTCGTTCATTTCGATGAGGACTCGACTTTTCCAAGAGGTAAGACAGCAAAGAGCAACAGTTCTCACAAGTCGTATATACAAGCTGTGCCCAATCTGCCGAAATGACCTCTTTGGAAAAATCTGGACTGCTGGAAAATATTTCCTGTTTGATGCATTGTGTCATATAACAATAATGGACACAATGCTTTAGGATGGACTGCACAAGGCAAATCTCCTTTTGGAATTAAATGGTGCACTAGTATGTAATTAAACTGAACTTCAAGTTTAAAGTGGACTATCAACTATTTTATTAACAACCACTTCCGGAACGGGAATCGAACCTAGGAATTATTTACTAAACACAAAGGCAGGGTGCTAACCATTCAGCTGAAAACTCGTCTTTAAATTTTTGTGGTTTTGAATTGAAAGATACTCCACCATGTATAAAAAGAAACACAGTTTCAATTTAGGTTGTCGTAAAGAGTTGTACTATCAATTATTCTGTTTAAAGAAATCTTTACATTTAGTGAATTTCTTTCTAAATACTGAATAATCGATTCTCCAAAAAGTAGGGTATAACTACTATTAGTAAACGATGCCAACAAAAACAATATCTGACAGTACATTTCTAATATGAATGCAACAAAAAAACCCATGCTGAAATGGTTCAGAGAATCCCATATTTCATTAGTAAATAAATTTATATCGATTATCCATTCAGGAAATGAAGTAAACAATTATCCTATTGTCAAACTAGTGAAGTAATTGTTAACTTTAATGAATCTATTGTCTAAAATGGTGGCCACCTCATTTTTGCCTGGGAAACGAGACAAACGTAAAACTGACAAACATTCGGTGGGTGTAAATGTCACATTTGATGGATCTGGCAGACATCTATTTCCGTGACCAGAGAGATTTCGCTGCTTTGTCGTTTGATGTCCTATTGTTTCCACCCTGAAGGTTTGTCAGCATCCATCATTCGTCCCCGACAAGGGAGGAGAAATCTGATGGGGTTCTCACAGAAAGAATGAGTTATTGTTTTACCAGACGATTTGGTGTAGAGTGGCCGATCCTTCCACATTCTGGGAAATCAGCGGTTGCTTTACTGACCCCCCCCTTACACAGAAAATTAATTTTTTCGAAAGACGTACACTGCTTTCAAGTACAAAAGATTCATTTTTTATATACTGGGAAACACACACAAGAAAAAGCTTATCTTTACTTATAATATATTTCACATGAATAAAATGGCTACCCTTTATCCACTGCTAGCCCCCAAGTCAAAACTCTCGCTAACAAATAAACTCCTAATATATAAAGCCTACCTCAGACCGATAATAACCTATGCTGCTCCAATCTGGGGAGGAGCAGCTGATTCAAATATCAAAGTCTTAGAAGCCCAGCAAAGCAAAATACTTAGACTTATTACTAACTCAGAGTTTTACTTTAGAAACCACCAAATAAGAGAGAACTTGGGAATCCTGCCCCTAGCCCGCTACCTTAAATTTCTTGCATTTAATTTCTACCATAAATTATACACAATCAACAATAGTGAGATTCAGGGTATTGAACTTTACAGTCCTTATGACCTAACGCATTTCCATAGGCCCAGAGCAGTGTTGAGAGTAAAACCTCTCACCAATATCTCCATTTATTCAAATAATTTCAAACGGAAAAGAAAGAAGAATAATAATTAATGGAAATCATATCTCTACCTAAATAAAATCTTGTGAGAAACCACATTGTAAATAAATCGTGTGGAACCTGTAAATATCTCAGTTTTATGTAATCTTAAGCAACTATGGATATGTATCATTCTTTGTCCTCCGTTGTAAATATTCTAACGGAACTTTGTGTTTATCAAGAATTATTGTCAACAACCTGTGTTTTTCCTTTGTAACTCCTTGGTAAATATTTTAACGGAATTTGTGTGCTTCAAAGAATTATTGTATTCATCCTGTGTATTCTCCTTATATTTTCCTACGTAAAAAATTTTATATGGATTTTATGTGTACAAAGAATTATTGTCATCATCTAAGCGTCTATTACTAGGATTACTCAATTACTTAGTCCAAAAACATAAGTCATGCAGAGTGCATCCAGTGGGAGCACTTACCTCAATAGTTTTGTATTATTCATTATTGTATCTTTATTTCTGATTTGTTAATCACCAGGCCAAGACTATCCAAGGACTCCAATTCATTAGAAAACGAGGTACATGGCCTGAAGGCTACAGACCTCCCTCAATTCCAGACGAAAAAAAAAAAAAAAAAAGAATAAAATGTTTGGAATGAACTAAATAACAGAATATTTATAGCCGATAATTTAACGCGTAAATACCTAGCAACTGCAAGATATGTGTCTATTAAAAAGATGATTTAGGTTGATGATATTTTCGTTTTAAAACTTTTAACGTGGATAAGTACTTTTAAAAATAAAATCATTCAAAAAATATTTAGGAATAAATACATAAATTATTTATTTAATGAAGTAAATAATTTCACTCATTTTTCCCATATGGTAAAATTTGAATATGGAAAATAAAGCTGATAACGGTTTCATAATGGGATCTATTTGAAAAATAATCCCTGGATTTATCCCAGCAACAGTTCATCCAGCCTTTATACAGAAACAAGCGGCAGATGTTGCTTATCTATGTTCCACATGCACATCTATGGAGGTGGGTGCTTGAGAGTTTTCAGGATTATCACACATTATCTATGAAAAGTCCTTTCGGAAGATAATAGCCTAATGGATATTAAAAAGCCTTATGACTGCCTTAAGACGATAGGCAGTCCTTCCACTCTGTCATAAAAAATTTATTTTCAAGATAGGTATCGAACCCTCCAACTGCTGAACTGAAGGCCAGAGTATTAACAATCGGCTTGCTGGCTGGGTTGAAATAAATAATGAAAAAATCAAGAATGAGATGGAAGTAGGCGATACGAAACCGGTATAATTCCAAGTATAATTTTATAGAATTTATATGAAGCTGTATAATTTCCATTTAAACTTAGCAACAAGCCAATGTCAATCCGCTTTTGATGGACGTTGAAGATGATGATACATCAACTGCGATATCCCGCAGAAATGCATCATCAAATTCTCATTTTTCGAAGGGTTGTTTCCGGGAAAAAAATTACTTCTTCCCCTTTCCTTTACCACCTACGGTTCTTCCTTTTTTTACTTTTTTTTCAACCCAGAGTGCACCGATGGAAGTGCGGGGAAGAAACGCGTCAGAAATAAAATAGGATGGAGTCACCGAGGGAATCTTATCATTTAAAACTCGTTTGTCATTCCATCTGAAGCGGGGGAGGAAGGGGTGTAGTCAAATCGGAATGGATGACGCCTTTCTCTAAGCGGAACTGGCCCAAAAGGGATGGATACCTTTTCATAGCATCCGTCCTTCCATTTTTTTCCAAAGAGCTCTGGTCACATGACCGTCATCCATTCTTAACTTAATAAGTCTCAGTCATGAACTCCACTCTCATGACTTGCTTAATGCGTTGTTGCCACAGTACATAAAATCAAAAGAAAGGAGAATACAAAACGGGAGAAATTGATTTCGACTTAAAACTGGTATTTAAAACCAACGAAGAAAATTAAAATAATGATAGCATCAAGTGTTATTTTATTAACTTAGGTGATTGTTTCATTTTTATAGGAAGGTAGTGAGTTCGAATCACGACTTAACCGAAGACCCGTCGAGTTCACTAAAGGTGGAGGGAGCTCCTGATATCGCTTGTCTGATTTGGTTTTCTTATCTCATGACGACCCTTCTTTGCACGCGTGAGCTAATTAACACGAGGTCTAATTATTTACACATTAATTACACAAGGGCTAAATACAGTTTTAAGTGGATTCTGAACCACTGCACACACCCAAACTCCAATAGGCCATGGTCGCAGTGTTCTCTGGGGTAGCAGGAGGGCCTTCGTCTGGGTCTGCTAAACGACCCTGAGTCTTAGCTGGCTGCTTTTACGTAACAGGTGGAACCCAACTCAAGGCTAGGTATAGAGAAGTAGGCCGTTGAAACAGCAGCTTGTTTGACATTTTTTACTCTTCTTCATAAAACTGACTGATAACAAGAGATAAAATTTATTTTACTAAAGGAAAACATATAGTACAAGCAAAATATTATTAAGAAATATATTGAGACTTATAATATTTGATTTTTTATGTACACTACTGGCCATTAAAATTGCTACACCAAGAAGGAATGCAAATAACAGAACGATATTTATTGGACACATACATTCTAGTGGAAAGAACAAGTGATTAGATTTACAGGAAATTAGGATGTATAGATCTTGAGAAATCAGTACCCAGAGCAGCCACCTCTGGCTGCAATAACAGCTTTTATCCACCTAGGCATGGAGTCAAACAGAGAGTGTATGGCATGTACGGGGATCTCAGTCCATGCAGCTTCAACACGATGCCACAGTTCATCGACAGTAGTGGATGGTGAGTAATGGCGTGCCAATCGCTCGGCAACCATTGACCACACGTTCTCAATGGGTGACAGATCAGGAGAACGTGCTGGCCAGGGTAACAGTCAAACTGTTCTGTATCAAGGAAGTTCAGAACAGTACGAGCAACATGAGGTCGTACATTATCCTGTGGAAACAAAGCATTAGGGAGGCCTCGAAGATAAGGCAGAGCCACGGGCCTTAACACATCGGAAATGTAACGGTTGCTGTTCAAAGTGCCGGTAATGCGAACAAGAGGTGAGACGTGTATCCATCCAATGGCGCCCCATACTATCACTCCAGCAGATGGGCCAGTATGGCGATGTCCAATGCAAGCAGGCAATGCGCGTTTTCCACGATGCCTCCAAACACGGATGCGGCCATCATGGTCCTGTATACAAAACCGAGATTCATCTGTAAAGATGACGTGATGCCATTCCCGCGTCCAGGTTCGTCGCTGATCACACCATTGAAGGCGCTCCTGTCTGTGACGCAGCGTCAATGGTAGCCGAAGCCATGGTCGCCGTGCAGACAATCCATACTGCTGCAAACGTCGTCGAACTGTTCGAGCAGAAACTTGTTGCCTTGCAAATGACTCCATTTCTCGACTCAGGGTTCGTGACGTGGCTGTACGATCCCTTGTGACCATGCGGATAAGATGTCTGTCTTTCCTGCTGTTAGTGATGGGGGTCGCTGAGATCCTGCATGACGTTCCGTATGGTTGTCCTGAACCCATCGATTCCATATTCTGCTAACAGTCATGGGGTCTCGACCGACGCGAGCACCAATATTGCGGTACGATGAACCGCAATCCCGGTAGGTTATAAACCTTCCTCGATCAAAGTCAGACACGTGCTGATAGGCATTTCTTCTTCTTACACGAGGCATTACAACAACTTTCTTTGCCGAAAACAACGTTGAAACGGAAATTGAGTATGAGAAAACTGCTGTCAAATCTCTGGTTTTATACACATTGTAGATGTCGCTACTGTCGCCTGCTTTGTATGAATGCGCTGAAAATCTAATCATTTTCATATCACAGCAAGTTCTACCTGTCATGCAAATTTCACGTGTGTGGTGTGCCGCTTTCCTGGTGTAGCAATTTTAATGGCCAGTAGTGTGTATATTAATTAATTTTTAGTTTAATCAAAATTTGTGACTTATGTTTGACATGTGTACTCATTCTCAGCTTATAATTATCACAGGGTAATTAACTGTTTTTTTCATGATCTCTTATTGCGACGAAGGCCATACAGACTGCAACATAATGATTAAAGTAGATTCATAATCCTAACAAACATCCTCGACCGAAGGGGGACTCAAACTCACTAGCTATTGAACTCAAGAACAAAGCTCTCACCATACGACTTCTAGGTCAATGAAACAAATGACACAATCACACTTTGTGCAATATTTGATCAATTGCTGATCGAATCAGCAGAGTGGGATTTCTGTGCAGAATATTCACTCAATTTGTAATTAATTATCATTATAACAACAGACTATTTCGTCATGAATTAATCCATTTCCATTCAATCAGAAAACAGATGACGATCGTAAATTGCACTTTGCTGTGTGGCAACACACCGCAAGTGATGAAAATCAAGTTGCGCCAATGCCGGCAATGCTTATGGAAATTACGTCATCTTAATAAAGTCTTCATTAAGACTTATGATTGGCTAGAGGAAGGACAAAGGTTTGCATAGCCAAAGGTCCTGTGTTCGATTCCAGTCAAATGGTTGTCATCGAATCATAATAGGTAGGTACTGCTGAACAACGGAAGATTAATGTACATTTGTCGGAGTGGGTGCTTGGGAGGTTTCCGAGTTTTCGCCCATGCGACACTGGAATATGGCCAGCTACTTGTAAAAGATCTTTCCAGAAGACAATTAATGCGGTGGGTGTTTAATAAACTTATAATAGTAATAGATAGTAAAATTGCCCACTAAACAATGAATTAACACATGCGTGATGCCTGTGCATGGTCCAGCGTTTGGCTCTATCATTAAAATAGAAGCAGCTTTGTAAGAGCTTCGTAATTTAGAAACAGGGATCAAGAAGAAGACCCTTAAGTACTTCACTGACCAAACCCATAAGTATCATTTCACTGGGAGGACATTGCAATCCCGACCTACTAAATGTGTTCCAATCAGCTTTAGTAAACAGAACGGATCTTCGGTTAAGTCGAGACTTGTGTGAACTCGTTAAATTTCGACAGTGAAAAAAAAACTTTTTTCTCCCAGGAAACCATGCCTTTCTCCACTAAGCAGTGAAAAAATAAAGTCCTGTTCTTTAATTCTATTTATTAAGATACATTTCGGCTTATAAGCAAACATTCTTAATAAGCTTTTTCATCTTTAAGTAAAGTCACAATTCTTCTGTTGACGCGACAGCCCTTGATGAGCCAAGGCCTTCCCAACAATTTTTTCCAACCTGATCTCATTTTTGCAATTCATCTCCAATTAGTCACTCTCTTGGTATCTTAAAATCCTCCTCCACACAGTCCGTCCATCTCAACCTGGCCCTACCCCTTTTCCTAATTCCCAAGGATTTATGACTTAAAAAGTTAAGAGGTGCCGTTAAGGGTAAACGTTATTAACGATTAACATTCTGCATACATGGTCCGCACATTTCATACTCTTCATGAAGTGGAGGATATCTTCAAGAAGCTCTGCAGCTCAAAATTATGTCAACATCTCCATAAGAAGGCATTCATTTTATTTATCAGAACTTTCTTTAGTGTTAAAAAATTTATTTCAAAATAATCCGGCTTTGATTTTTTTCTGTTCATAAATTATATGAAGTTAAAAATTTATGAAAAACGAGATGTTTATCTATTAATTTTTCACTGATTACTATAAAGATGATGCAGCTTCTGATCGGACCATTAGATTGAAAGAACTTCGTATTGATAAGACGCGTGTTGATAGATCAATACCAAAATTTTCCGTCGTGTCCTTGAGGTTAGAAGAAAATTTTTGTAGTTTCGTAGTCAGTTTTGTAACATAATTGAATAAGAAATTTATTTGATGACTGATAACCAGCAAACGTTGCATTTTTTGTTGTTTAAAAAAGACATGATTACAAAGGCGATAAAATGAATATTGACGTCCTTAATCATTCATCGTATATGAAATAAAATACAGGAAACAATTAATTTTATCTTTCGTTCTACATTTTTAAATAATGAGCTTTATGAGAACGTTCGAGCCTAATGCAGGAAATTTTAATTAATTTGCATATTTATTAATCAAATAATGAACAATGCACATATAAACAGGATATCCGCAAGAAATGCATTCTATTTTAGTAAACATTTTCGTCAAGCACAGGAAACACTCGCGGAAATCATAAGTTCTCAACCTGACATCTGACTTCTGTTCAAAACCTAGGCGGCCAGATGTTTCTATGGCTGCAGCAGCTGTTGCCAGACACTTTTAAAGAACATCTATCTGTACAACCTGATGCCGCGATCAAGGGGAGAACTTGATGATTCGCTCACGCTCACAATTAAAAGAAAGAATGGGTTGAGGCTTACACATGAGGGGCTTTCATAGGGGAAAGAAGTGGGGAATTGAAAGTACCCACTCCTCAGAATTTGCTTCAGCTCTTAACTTCATATAAGTTAAAATTACCATACATACATACATACATATATATATATATATATATATATATATATATATATATATATATATATATATATATATATATATATATATATATATATATATATATATATATAATCGGTACTCTTTTCTGGCGTGAACTAGTAATAAAGGTCTTTTCCCCAAAATTTGTGAATTAATTATATATATACGAGGGTTACTCTGAAATTTTTGAGATACGCGCAGACGCGAATTTACAAAATAAAAATAACGGTTTAATTTTAAAGTACAAAGTATTTTAACACAGAAGACGATTTTTTACTGACTTAGTTCAACTTGTTTAGCGTGGAATAAATTTTAAGCAGAAGAGAAAATGGAGTGGACGCGAGAACATTTTCGCGCTATGATTTTCTACGATTTCAAAGCAGGATTCAATCAAGAAGAATGCGTTTAACGGTTGCAATTAGCATTGGGTGATGAATCTCCAGCTCGTGCTACTGTATTCAGATGGTTTAGAGAATTGAGAAGAGGTCGCAATTTTCTTCAGGATGAAGAACACATAGGAAGGCCGCCGTCGGCAGTCATCCCGGATAATTTGTCTGCCATACGAAAAATTTTAAGGGATGATAATCGCTGTACCTATCAAATGATACAGAAGTAACTTGACATTGGATCTGCAGCCATACACAAAATCATTCATGAAGAATTACATATGAAAAAAGTAGTTTGCCGTTGGGTTCCCCATAATCTAACTGAGCATCAAAAGAGGAGCGTGTCAGAATCAGTAAAGAAACTCTTAATATGCTGAATGATGGTGGTCACCGCATCATTTCGAAAATTGTAACAGGTGATGAAACGTACATACCGATTTTTGACGTTCCAACACGTCAAGAAAGCAAAGTATGGGTCTTTGAAGATGATCCCACGCCGACAATGATGAAAAAACAACGCGCACTGAAAAAAGTGATGTACGCCGTTTTCTTCAGAAGTCACGGGATGGGTCAAAGCCATCAAGTTGTAAGGACAGAAGACAGTAACAGCAAACTGGTATACCACTAAATGTCTTCCAGAAATTCTACAAGAACTGAATGTTAGGGGACTAATGCTTCACCATGACAATGCATCTTCACATACAGCCGGATCAACAGTTGAGTTTCTTAAACAAAAACAAATTAAAGTAATCGATCATCCACCGTATTCACCTGATTTAGCTATGTGCGACTTTTGGTTATTCTTTAATCTAAAAAAGAACTTACGTGGACGTCGTTTCCATTCAGAAGAAGAGTTTGATGTGGCTATAAATGCATTTTTTTCATCTATTCGAAGAAATGAATGGCTTGAGGCATTTAATCTGTGGAAAATTCGTCTACAAAAGTGCATTGATGCTGGAGGAGACTACTTTGAACACACCTAAAATTTTGTAAGTATAACTTTAAAAACCTAGTTGTATCTCAAAAGTTTCAGAGTGACCCTCGTATATAATTAATTGACAAATTCTGGAGAAAAGTTCTTTATTACTAGTTCACGTCAGAAAAGAGTATCGATATTTCATAGCTGATGATCTCCCTTCTGTTGAAGATAAGGTACCTATGCTTTTTAATTTCTTGAATTTAAATTTCATTTCTTTCTAATTTTTGATCTTTCGAAATGGATCTTTTTTGTATTTTTGGTACACCTATCCTTAGCTGTTTTTGCGTTAGCTATGATACTAAATATATAATAATAAAACATTGATATTGTATATTATTTGTGTGTGTGTAAACTTATATATATCTATATATCTATCTATCTATCTATCTATCTATCTATCTATATATATATATATATATATATATAGATATATATATATAACTTTTCATTTCATACTTTCATTTTTCCATTAACGATTATTGCACTTGATGTTTCTCTCTTAACATTTTATTATTCTTTTAATATTTACAACAAATTAATTGTTCTTTTTTCCTGGTGTTCCCCACTGCGAGCTAGGGAAACTCTTATCTATAATTGAATAAATTGATCTCATCGGTGACTGTGTCTCCATCTATTGAGTACTCGTAATACCTTACTGGAATTCTAGTATCAGGGATACTTTTTTTCTATTCGTTTGCGCATTGTTAAGAGTAGGACTTCGAGAACCCTAATATTTTTTTTGAAGCGCAACTTACATAAAATATATCTGTTCAGTTACGGTTTTCGTTTCCACAAAAATAAAGGTTTTCGGCTCAGTTCCGAATGAAAAATTTTGTATTATGTATATTCTTATTTGTACTAAAAATAATATTTATCATAAACAAAGAATTTATTTGCAATATTTTTCTGTAAAAAATCGTTTGAAATTCTAGTTTATTTAATTAAATGTTTTCCACAAATAATTTCATGCAAAACTGGAATAAAAAAGTATTAATGAACATCAAAATAGAAAATCACCAAACAATGTACATTTAGTTGACTTTAAATTAGGAAACATTGATAAATTGGCAGCAATGAAAAATGACTAAAAATATATCGAACCAAAATAAACCGATATTGTTTTCGGTTCAATTCCAATTTTCGTTCCGACCAAAATAACGTTTTTTTTTTTTTTTTTTTCCGTGTTTTTCGGTTCAGTTCCTGTTGGTTAAGAATCAGAAGGAAAAAGCTAAAAAGGCCAATGAATGAACGCTCCAATCAATTTTGTCGTCAAGTAAAACATTGTATTTTTTATTAAGCTATATAATTCTTTATGAATTTAAATATTTAGAGTAAAACAATAATAATTTCTCAATACAAAACGTTTTGTATATGCTTTATGATCCATTTTTTTTTCAGTAATGAAATTCGTATGGAGTTATTTCAAAGCAAAAGAATCTTTAAAATCATTACAAAAAAGAAATTCGAGTTTCAGTAAATATGATATGGCCATGTAATGCCAAATAGCACTTAATTCACTGATAAAAAGCAATAAATTGTTTCAAACAATTTATAAGTATTATAGATTTAACAATAATTGATCAAATATCAGGAGATTAATTTTTTTAATATATTTATATATAAAAATTTTAAATACTATTTTAATTTTTATATAAATTAAAAAATCAAATGCAAACATTTTATGAATTGATTTATAAATTAAAACAATCGTAAACTATTACTAAATTCTGAAGCTATAATAAACATTAATTATCTTTACATAAATTTACAATTTTGACAGTTTATTTTTTCGAAAGAGCAAGTTTCTTTCAAAAAATTTTTAATCATAATCTTAAACAATTTTTTATATTAATTTTTGTATATACTCTTATACTCTTTAAAAAATGGACTTTAAATTCTTTAAATTTTCATTTCATCATAAAATGGGATGAAATAAAAATATAGAAAAAGATTGGAGCTTAATATTTGCTCTTTTATTTGAAAACAGTTTTTGATTATTAAGTTTTTACCTTATATTCTTTCACACAATAACCTCTTTATTTATTTATTATTTAAGACTCTATTACTAATCAAATATTTCATTTCAGGCTGGACGTGGGGTTATTTTGTGCAGCAGTGCCTATCTGGAATGGTGTCCCGGTTATAGAGCCCAAGATATTCTTTATTACACGTGTTCATTTTTATGCAAGTTAATTTTTAATATCCCAATAAAATAATTTCCATTTACAGGTTTAATTTATTTCTAAAAAGCATACGAATCTTTTTTTTCATAGGAAACGTATACAATTGTGATTTTTTTACCATCTATATAAGAAGGTTTCAGTACCTCGCCTCCATTATGGTGAAGCGTTGATAGTAGGGGGAAGCAACTCCGATGTCAACTACATCACGTGAATGAAATCTTGAAGCAGCAAACACAAATGGCCCGAATTTAGTATTCTCATTTTTTTGTACATATAACTTTTTCTTTTTTTAACATATTATCTCATATCAATCTTTCAAGTAGTTCACATGTCATAATGGAGGACCATATTGCTCGGTGTATGAAATATCATATATATATATATATATATATATATATACAGGGTTAGCAAGAAATAAGTTTCACACTTCAGAGGGCTGTATAATACGTTCTATTTGTCCAAATGAAATAAAATTTGAACTACAGATAATTCAAATAATGCGTTTGACATTTATTAAAAAAATAATAATAATACAAAATTTCGCCGATAGCTGGCGCTGTAATACTAATGGTATTTATTTACATATACTGAAAATATGAAAAGTCATTTGCTTTACAGCGTATGCCTATTAGCATTATCTTTGGGTAAAAAGAAATCGGATTCTGAACGCGCATTAGTTACTTCTATGCACATCATGCCTTCTTTGCAAGAAAAAGCGCTACTTGTAAAATTGTTCAACCAGAACCAGCAGAACTCCGTTGCAGGTGTATAAGAATTTCGCCTTATGAAGCAGATACGAAAAGGTCCAATGTCTCCATGTGCGTTACGCAAGATGATGCAGAAATTTGAAAGAACTTGACTACTTGCAATTCTTCCCGGTAGAGGACGAAAGCCAATCCAGTCTTCTAGCGTCGAAAATGTGGCTACTGTGGTCGTTGAAGCCAGCAGTCAGTCGCCGGATGGTAGTGTGAGTGTTCCAGTTGTTTCAAGTATATTGGATATGCCATATTCCACTGTACAAAAAACCTTACGGCGAATTTTGCATTTTTATCCCTACAAAATCAAGCCTCTGCACTTGTTGTAGGACGGGGACTCAGAGGTTCATAAAACTTTTGCACTTCAGTTCCTTGCTCGAATGGTGGTTTACGTCACTTGGCAATGGAGTATTCTGTGGACTGATGAAGCCCACTTTCAACTTAATGGGCAAGTCAGCACCCACAATGGTCGAATTTAGGCAGCGGAAAACCCTCTCGCTATCCAGGAAAAACCCTTGCATCCAGAAAAAGTGTCAGTATGGTGTGGGTTTACGGCTACTTTTGTGATTGGACCGTATTTTTTTGAAGAGATAAATGCAAATGGAATCAAAACCTATTCGATCACAGGACAACAGTACCAAGATATGCTGTGGGATTTTGTAATCCCATAACTTCAGCAGCGTGGATGCCTTCATGACATCATTTTCATGCAGGATGGCGCACCTCCTCATATTGATCGTCGTGTAAAGCAACTGCTAAGACAGCATTTTACTGAGGCACGGGTTATCAGCCGCCATTTCCATACGGCATGGCCTCCTCGTTCTCCGGATATCACCCCCTGCGACTTTTGGTTGTGGGTTTTTTGAAGAATAATGTCTACCGTAGCGTCTGTACCAGATCTGAAGGACAGCATTCGGCGTCATATCCTTGATATTCCGACAGACTCACTCCGGTCTGCTGTCAAAAATATGGTTTTGCGATTAGAGCACATTGTTGAAAATGAAGGGGAACATATTGAGTAGTTGTAATGCTACTTTATTATTATTATTATTTAACATTTATAAAGCATGCCAAATGTTTTTATATGTATTATAGCGCCATCTATCGGCGAAATTTTATACTAATCTTTTTTTAAATAAATGTCAAGCGCATCATTTGAATTATCTGTAGTTCAAATTTTATCTCATTTGGACAAATAGAACGTATTCTACAGCTCTCTGAAGTGGGAAACTTATTTCTTGCTAACCCTGTATATATATATATATATATATATATATATATATATATATATATATATATATATATATATATATATATATATATATATATATATATATATATATATATATATATATATATATATATATATATAGTGCAGCATACCATAGGTCCGAGGCTCAATCCTCAAGATGGGCAAAGTCGACTCAGCCTTTCACCCCTTCAGAGGGTCGATAAAACTGAGTACCAAGCATGCTTGGGAATTAAAGTCTGGGAATTTCGCTTTAGACTTACCGGGAGACATATTTCGCACACATTGTTTTACATTGAAAAACGTTAAACTATTTAAATATTAATGCATTCAATAACATTTATTTATTTGGTAGTATATTGTAATGTCTCATAGTCAGCACTTGAGATTTGAAGAGCCTCTGATGGGGAGGGTGAGTAGGGAGACAGTTTGGTGCCAGGAACGGTCTGAAGAAGCTGCGTTTTTTTCTTTGTAATATTGATACTTACTCTTTGTACGCTACGCAGTCGTGAGGGAGATGTTAGCGAACCCAGACATGACTCCTTGTGTAATTTTGTTTCTTTGTTAATTAAATGTGTTTGTTTTCAAAATTTGGAGTCATTAGTTTGTTTCATAACAATTTGTTTATTGTACTTTTCATTATTTTGTTAGACATTTGAGTATTTTACGGAATTATCACGTATAATCATTTTAATTAAAGTTATATATATATAACTTTAATTAAAAAAAACGTGAAAAGTGAAAAATTATACCAATTGATATAAAAATTAATCAAAATAAAACGATACAGAGTACAAATTTAAGATTTTTTGCTCAATTCACTTCATTTTACATCGTAAGCATTTGGAATTTCAGTGAGAAGATGGCCCTGCTGAAATCAGAAATCACGCCATTTCCCACTCTGAGCCAAAGCTCAGGGGAGCTTAGAGGGGAGGAAAGAAGAAGGGGGGGATCTCGTAATATATGTTTTCGATCCGCCGGAAAAGATTTTCCTCGTAACAGACGGTGGGGGAGGTTATTGCTTTTTACGTGTACCTGCCGCTTTATCCACATCCTTCTATCGCGTTGCCTTGGCAACGGCCGACTTCCAAAAAGAGACCTTCAATTGTTTACAAAGGCTGAAGAGCGCTGCGGATTTTCTTGCACCTGGATGTTGCTTTCTCCTCTTCCCTCCGGCATACAATATATTTTTGCAAGTTTAAACTTATATACAACAAAAGCAAATTAAAATTGAAATTTTGAATATATCGGATTCATCAGCCATCGAATTAAAATTTCCTAAATAACATCATTTTTTTTATTAATTCCTAAAGGTTTTTATAAATTCTAAATGAATTTAATTTTTATACGACCCACTATGCTTGTTTGGAGACAAAAACAGGGGGTTGATGTTAAAATGGAGAAGCTCTAACATCAACTATTATTAACCAACTTTAATCTATTACTTATTTGAGATGCAGTGAAATAACTTTTTCTGCGAATGCTAGATGATCAAAAGTGAACCTATACTTTCCAAATGAAAGGTTCCAGGGGCGATCCTCGATATTGTTGAACAAATAAATAACAATGGTTAATCCATTTTTGCCTGAAATCTGTCCGGGTGGATGCTTGAGAATTTTCTTTATTTGTAACATGGGGGGAATGCGACTTATTATCTGAGAAAGGTCACCTCCCCACACTGGACGACTAAGAGATGCAGCATTTCTTCTAATGTCTTATAACAACTTTCAGATCTTGGCTATCACTTTGGTTTTCTACGGTATAGAAAATCCTAATGGTTAAAATAACGCCTACTGATAATTTTTCGTTATATTGACTTATTGCACTTTAATTTCGTTTCAAAAAATTAAAAAGATATTTTTTATATAATATTCAATTTTGTTCCATTCAGTTTTAAAAATTTTTAAATAAAAATTTGTGTTTCAAAAAATTGAGCTTAACCTTGCTGCTATAAACTGCATTTGATTTTTGTCAAGCTGAATGATGTAATCTCAAAATTTCCCATTTTTAAAGTTACACCAGACAGAATAGACAGTAATATTTGGAAAAAAAAGGAAGAGAAATGTTCAATGTGTTTCACACAGTATCAACGTTTAACACCGATTCGTTTAGTTATATAAAATAGCAAAGTAATATTGCGAGGGGAAAAAACAAAATTTAAAAAAAAAAAAAAAAACGAACATTTGCAAAGCGTTATTGGTAATTGCTTCGAAAACAATAAAAATACTTTTTTCATCTTTCAAGTTCATATAGGTTTGTTGGCAATAGTATCACAAATTTTGTTTTGTAAAAAAAAAAAAAAAAATAATATATAATGTTATTTTAAGAGAACAATGTGACCACATCTGGCAACACTAAGTCACTAGAACGTACTAAGCGTTTTTTTTATTATTTTTATTTTTTTATTAACCAGACGTTTACATTTCGTTAGAAAATATTTTCCTTAATGACAAACAAACGAAATCAATTGTTCAAAATTTAACATTTTGAATTTTCCATCCATCACTATTTTTTTGAAATATAAAATTCTAAAACCGACCAATTCGTGTTGATTAAGTGCGAATTCATAAATATATAAATGCTTAATTTAAAACGAGGGTAACTCGATCTCAATACATTCCGTCAAAAAATCGCTTGTGTTTGCTTATAAGCTTCGTTAAATGTGCACATTGTTCATGAATTCAAATTATCGTAATTCAGGGTGGTTGCCATTGTCAAAAAGTGAAAATTGTTCCACGAATGCCCATTTTTAAATGAACGTGTTTGTCCAAAGGAGAAAAAAGCATTCGAAAACCAGTTTTAATTTACGAAAGTTTTCTGAAAATTTTTAGTCATTCAAATGATTTATTATTTTGATTGTTTAATTAATTAAATCTTTTGATCACATAATTAATTAAAGTAATACTAATTTTTCTTTATTTTACGGAACATATATGTTATTTGTTACGTATAAATTTAAAATTATGAAAAAAAAGTTCTACTTTCTTAAGATTTTTATGAATAAATTAAAATTTCTTTTGTTAGATTAATGAATGAATGACGTATTTCTAAAAAAAATATCAGTTTTTCCTTAGAATATTCTTTAAGTCATTAAAATATTTTTTATTAAAATAATAAAAATCCCCTCTCTATTTCTAAAAAATCTTTCATTCATAATAAATTTTAATATTTATAATTTCAGTTTCAAAATTCATTATCATAAAAAATTTTCTTAAAAGTAAAATTTATTTTAGTTAAATAATGTAATAAAGCAAATTTGTATAACTAATTTGAGTAGTTGATTAAATAAAGTATAAAGTAAAATTCATTTTATTGAATTAAAATGATAACCTATTCTATATTATTAAGAAAACCTTATTCCTCAGAATGTTTATAAATAAATTTAATTTATTAATGAAGATATTCTATGTTCCTAAAACATATGTATCTTTCGTTTTCAGAATATCCATAAATGAATTGAAATTTATTTTACCAAATAAATAAAAATATTGTATACATCTAAATATATTATTTCTCGCAGAATATTCCAAAATAAATTGATATTTATTTCATTAGAAATATAAAGTTATTCTTTATTTCTAAAATATTACACTCCTGTGTTTAGAACATTTATAACTAAATTAAAATTTACTTTATTAAAGATAATGAAGATATTAATATTTATAAACAGTCTTTTTTCCTCAGAGTATTCATAAATAAATGAAAATTTGTTTTATTAATAAAGGTTCTTAAAATATATCTTTCGTTCTCAGAGTATTCATAAACAAATTAAAATTTATTTTAATAAAATAATGTGAATAATATATTATCTTAAAAAGTTATGAAGAAAATTAAAATTTCATTGGAATAATGAATGCATTTTATATTTTTAAAATATCTCTCCTTTTTGTCTAGAACATTTATAAACAAATTCGAACTCATTTTATTGAAAGAAATGAAAGTACTATATTTTAAAGTCCTTCGCTCTCAGAATAGTGATAAATAAATTAGAATTTATTTTATTAGAATAATGAAAACATGTTTTATTGAAAATTTTTTTTACCAAAATATTCATTAATAGACTAGAATTTATTTTATTAAAAATAATGAACTTATATTCTATAGTCCTAAAAATCTTTCATTCTCAAGGATTTTCATAAATATAAAAATCAATGAATATTCTGATAACGAAACATTTTTTTTCAGGAATATATCACACGTTTATTATTAAAATATAACAAATGAATTAATATTTTTCTTTTAGAATGCAAATGTTCTGTTTCTATTCTGAGTTCTTATTCCGAAATTTGATAAAGAAATTAAAATTTTAAATTTATTTTCTTAATACTGTAAAAAAAGGACTCTCATAATTTTAATACAATAATGAGGGTGCTTTCATCATGAAGAGATTTCTCACAATAAATAGTAACCCGGCGACCAGCCAAGACAGCAGGAATAAGATAATGACATTCACAGAAACCACCTGCCGTCTCATTTATTATGAATCTAGCTACAACTCAAACTTTCCGAGGCAGAACACACTGATATTGACAGATTGCACCAGACAGGGAGCGGACATATGAATATTTGATCGATTCAGCGAAGAAAAGCATTTATGTGCTGAATCGTTTCACACAAGTTGCAACTCGGTTTATATTTTACTGTCACATTTTCTATACGAGAGTTCATTCGAGTGGAACTTAAAAGTTTAAAATGGATTTCGAACCACAACAAAACAACCATTCCCAAGAGGAGAATCGAACCTCTGACCCGTTGAACTAAAGACCGCGCCTTGTAACTTTAAACCACGTGACGTGACGATGTGAAATGTATGAAAAGCATCACATGCGACAACCTCTCTCCCAAAGTATCCCAAAGCCGTTGCGGGACTTGGGCTCTACTAAAAATTAACATGCATAGGCTCTGTCTGGATGAATGGCCTTCGGCTACGTCTGGGATCGAACTCATTGCATTCCGAACACAAGAACACTTTTCCCTTCAGGATTACCATGACTCAAAATATGTATAATTTAAATATATGTGTTATAGATTTATTCATTAAAGAAAAAGAAAATTTAAATTTTATAACCAAAATATTTCACTTAAAGTCCCGCCCAACTTGTCCATCATGCCTGAATGCGGATAGGGAAGTCCTGGGTTCGATCATGGGTGTACTTTCTCTCTCTATCTATCCTGTCGTTGTCCTTTCCTTATGTGAATGGTTGCCTACCCTATAAACGGGTACCTATGGCATGTGTGTGCTGAGAAAGTAGGACTTCACACAAAAAAATATTAGGAAACGTGCAGCGCACCCCATAATGCCAACCTAGCTGGCACAAGACAACTACAACATTTCACTTAAAGTGATTTACATATATTTCTTTCGAAATAGCTTACAACAGTAATATTTTTTGATTTTATGTTTGGGGGTTTTAAAGAAATGAAAGAACAAAACTGTAGAATGAATATCATTCTGTAATTACAAGCATATAAAAATTTCCTAATAAAAAGTTAAATTTGATTATAAGTTTCAACCCACCGAATTTTACACACTGGGAAAAAACGCCGTTGTTTCATCGTTAATTTTAATAACAGTCAATGACACGATCGATGAATGACATACAAACCAAACCCGACGTCCTTTCACATTTGTATAGTGTAATTTAAAAAATATTAATTATATTAGTTTCCATTTTTGAAAAATTATTGTTTTTGCTCTCTTTAGCGAACGGATTTTCGCCTTTCCCAAAACGTCACCGGCTGGAATTGGACTAGAAACAGTTGAAGAGTTCTTACTTGAAAATTTAATAGCTTCGACACTAAATGAAATTTTCAAACTTTTAACTCTTCGTTTGATTTTTTTAAAATTAATGTATACATGATTTATAGTAAATTAGCAAAACAATCGAATGAAATATTTTAATGAATCTATGACTTCATTTAATATGCAAGATATCGTTTATTTGCATTTTCATTCAGAAATGTTTTCAGAAATTTTTTTTTAGACATGCAGTTATTTGAAATATATTTTTGCCTTTATTATTAACTGATAATTTTTAATTGGCTTTTTGTTTTGCTGTCTCAGAATTATGAATGCTTATGATTTCCTTTTCTGAAATTATGAATGTTTATGATTTCATGAGTGATGAACAATCAGTATTGAGTTCGTATCCACATTATTTTGATTTCTGTGGAAAGAAGCCGCCAGATGACAAAATTCAGCATTTTTCTTAAGCCGATGACTAATGGCAATTGCCGAGCCTACAAATGGAAGAGTTGAGCGAGCAATTTCCTGCTCTTGGAATCATTTTTCTTCATAAAAACTGCGTCCGTCCGTTCTCTGGCCGCATCACGGGATGAGGGATGACGTGCCAGATATGAAAATTAACTTATAAAACAGTCTGCACGTGGGGGGTTATCAGTAAAGCACGCATATCATTGGTCATAGTGAACACGTGACTGGAAGCGACCTTATGACAATGTGGGTGCCAAAACCGCATTGTCTGGTCCCGGGGGGGGATGAGGGAAAAAAATATATCTTGCGGATTACTAATAATGGAGAAAAAATCACCCTTCAAGGACTTGGGAAAGGGAAGAAAAGAATTCGCATTATCCTGTCCGTCCGTACCGTGCTTTTAGCGATTCATCATGTTTTTTAATCAGTGGGCCCCTCTGTCTGTCACTTGGACAGCCCCAGCCCGCGGGATGCAAGGGCTGCCGCCATTTGCATTCCTTTTTTCCTGGTATTTATAGCAAGAGCTTTTTCTTCCCTTTCAGAGATTTTTGTGGAAAAACCTAATAATAGTGTTCATTAAAATTAACATTATTATTGTTTTTGTCATTTTGGGCACAAAATTATGTTAAATTATAATGCAACAGATTTCTGCCTGCATCCTATTTTGGACCTCACGCCTCAAAGCCCTAACCCACTTTGGCTCTTTGCCTTCTGAACATTCAACCAGTTTGTTACGTCTAGCTTTATTGAAACTTATTCCAACCAACAAGTTTCGTTGACTCACAATTGAAATTTCTATTGTTTTCGTCTTCCTTGGCAAAATTATTCTAAATTGCAAAAGAATTTTTTCCTCGGCAATTATACAGTTTGCCATACCTGGAAATGTTTCAAAGTATTCTTATCAACATATCAATAAAACAACATAGTTTTATTAAATCAATAAAACAACATAGTTTTATTGATTTAAAATTGTCATTTTTATTTTACTCATGACTCTAAGTAAAATAACACTAATATAAGTAAAATAATCTAAATTAGAATGTATCAGATTTTTCCTTCAACTGTTTACTTTCTTGGCAATTATCCACATGTCCCGGTACTGATGCCCAAGTTCGAAATTCTCCATTACTAGGAATACTGTAAAGATCACAAAAGAATTTTCTCTGCATGCAGCCAGCATGCCTGTGAGTTTTCCTGGTTTCCTCCTTTGGAATTCGTAAATACAGTCCATAATATCTAGGAACAGTCTCGCGGAAAGCTATATAAGCGATGAAAAGTAAAATGCCTTAAGCCATTAGACCTGCATCTCCTGCATTTTGTAAAAAGTTACAAGGGAAATGCGACTAGGAACATGATTCCTGCTTTTATATTGGATATTATATGTTTAAATCAGTTACCAAGGGTTTAATAGTTGGGAGAAAATTTCCTCCTCCTTCAAATCAATGCCGAAATGGAGGGAGTGGATCCTCTGGTGGTGCCATCTATCGGAGGATTCTTAATGCAACATAATTAGATTAGTTAGTCCAAGTGTTATAAGTAACAACAACAAATGTTTAAATAGTAGGCAATTACATCTATTAAATGAAAATTGCTGTATACAAAAAATACTTCCAGTTAATCAAAGACATAGTAAAAGTAATCCTAACAAAACTATACCATGGAACTCATCATGACGTAATGATGGGACAGCGCTCTTAGGAACATAAGACCCCAAGTTCGATGCCAGCGATTGTTGAACAACCGGAGATGGATGTTCTGCCTCCTGCATTCATTTATAGTGTGGTGTGTGCGCTTGGGAGTTTTCCTTGCGCCACATGAATATGCCTCGATATCTATGAACTGTCCTCTTGGAAGACTATCATGGGGTGGACGTTGAAATGGTTTGCAACAGTCTTAGGTAATTTGGTAATCCACAACGGCGTCAAAGATTGAATCCATTTTCGAAATAAACATTCAAATTTATTTTCATACTGTTTCCGCATGCGCGCACGTCACGTGATATGGCACAGAATAGATTAGATGAAGTATCTGTATTGAGAGCTCCAGTAGCTTGTAGCTTCACGCCGCTTCCTGTAAGCTCAGCAAAGTGAAGCATCATTTGCCGCGGGTAGTGGTTGGGAGGGTGACCACGGTGTACTCTCCCTCCTTCACTGGGTTGCTGGAACTCCGTGGGTTGGGGACGTGTCCACGTTCATCTGAGACGTCCAAAGTCCTTCCGCTGGTGTGGCGTGGATGTGGAGAGGAGGGTGCCAGCTCAGGTGTGGCCTCGTCACCTGACCGTGGTTCAAAATGACGAGGCACCTTAAATAGAGCAAAGTCGTACTTTCACCTTCTGGTGCTCTGATCCAAACGAAAGACGCTCCCTTTAACTTAAATCGCACTGCCAAAAGCAAAAGCGAGCTTGGCTTGTCCGAGTGTCATAGGAAAACAACAACAACAACATCTGTATTGAGGAAAACGGTGAAGTTAAAGATTCGAGCGGGAAATTTTCCTCATATCCTTCGTTACATATGCTTGTGTCTGTACTAAATAATTTAAAAAGACACTGGTCCGTAGCATGTGTTAACAATTATTATACAATCTTTATCGTCTATCCATCTCTCTCTCTCTATAACCTAATAACACATACTATTAAATGATTCTGATTGAAACCTACAATATTATATTATTTATTCTTATTAAAATTTTTAAAAACGTTGTGTGGGAATAAACTTAGCTTACTTAATTGTAAGAAAATAATAATGGGCATCTGACACAAGAAATTGAATCATTTTATCATTGTTTACATCTTCCAAATTACTGAATCTTGTGCATTTTTGATTGAAAAAAACTTATACCTGCAATAAGATCGGAACAGGTTGGATTAATCAAAAGAATGTCTTTATTAAATTATCTTACAATGTGTTTATACTCTTGATTACAATCAATTTAATATACATATATATATGTATGTATATATATATATATATATATATATACATGCATATATATATATATATATATATATATATATATATATATATATATATATATATATATATATATATATATATATATATATATATATATATATATATATATATATATATATATATATATATACATGCATATATATATATATATATACTTGTATGTAATTTAATTTATTTAGATATATTACAAATTAAATTTCTATGAATTTGATTTAATTAATTACATAAATTTAAAAGCATTCCACTTCCCCGTGGGCAGAAATGGAGGAAGGCATGGTCTTGCAGCCCAGCGAAGAAATCCCTGTCATTCAGAGTGGAAGGGTCGGGTTGGATCGAGTGGGGTAAAAAATGGCTTTTTTCAAGCTTTACCCGTCTCTCGGAGGGAGAAAACGCAATTAGAAAAAAGTGAAGCAGAAGGAAAGGGAAAAAAATATGACGTAGATTAGGGACTTTCCATCCATGTCATTAAGCTTTCTTCCTAGTAGACATAATTACATTCCCTCTTACCCACGGGTGCTTGATAAAAAAGCTGCCAGCCTCCAGCTTTTTTTTTCCCTTTCAATTCCAGACTTCCTCAATCTTTTTGTCAGCATAATTCCCCGGCGGGTCCCTCACCCTTCATTAAACTTTCCGGATGAAGAGGGGGGGGGGCAAGAAATAAACAAAGTTACTGGAAACTGAAAGACATAATTAAAGACTTTGTTCGACGTAATTGGTTTTTAGCGGAAAGTGTGTACATAGCCAGAACGTAAAGATGTTTGGAAACACTTTTCAGTCAGAATCGTTTCGTAGAAATAAATGCTTCACGGGACAGTTGTGTCCAAAGAAGTCAAGGGTCGGAGATTGACTTTGGCAAATTTCTTCCCGTCAAAATAAATGCCAGCAGAGAAACTGACGTCTTAAAATAAACAGGATTCAGCGCTTGTTTCGAGCAGGTCTTTACAGTAACAGAAATCGAGTGAAATAGATCCTAGAAAATGGAGAATGAAATTGCGGAATAACTAAGATTAATCTGAATATCATAAAGTTCAGAGAAAGAATTTTCAATGATAGTTATTTAAGTAAGAATATTTTAGAAATTAATTATTTATTGCTTCCTTCACACATTTTAATTCATTAAAATTGATCATCTTTTATTTTAAGGTTATGAAACAGCTGTAAAATTCATTTCTTAGCACTTTGCACTTGACTTCGCCTTTTGAATTAAAATCTGGAACACTTACAATCAAGCTGGATTCCATCCAAAAAAGAGTTATTTTTAAATGTGAATCTGTAATGCTTTGTTTTGTCTGGAAACGTCATTCATGCTTTTTCTTATATTTCTGTTGACGTCATCTGTTGCTGACAAATGAATCAAGGAATCAACACTACCAAGTTTAAAATACAAACGCAACCACAGAAATAATTCAACTCTATTCATACTTGGCGAGATTTTTAAAACGCAATTTCTACTAAAATTCCTTAACTTTTTAAAATTTTTGAATTTTGCATGTATTGTTTTTAATGAATTTCATTAAAGTTGTTCTTCTTCCTTAAGTAATGCATTTTTTAAACTTGAATAAATTTGAAGTTTTTAATGCGAATTGAGTTTTTTTTTCTATTTTTATAAAAAAACTTTTGAAGTAATTTATTAATTTTTATTTTATATTCCATAAATAAAAATATTGTTAATGTTACATTTTATATTTAAAATTAAAATAAATAATTAAATTTAATATTTTTCAAAAATAAAAATATAAAATAAAAATTATTTATATTCTTAGAAATAAAACAAAAATAGAAATGACTGAAATAAAAAGAAATGATTTTTTAAATCATTTCTAAAGAGACCAATGCAGCGAATAAGTGTAGAGTAAGTAGAAGTAGGCTAGGAAGGAGAGTAGGGTAGGTAGGTGTAGTGTAGGTGTATAGTATGGGTTATAAGCAGGAGTGTGAATACAGATTTTACCTACCTTTTTTCCCAAAATATTTCTAAAATGAAGCGAAGTTTCCCAAAACGTCTACACTGTGTCTCCAAATGGGGAATTTTTAAGAAATCTGGCATCTTTCCGATTTTAATTTTCATTAGAATCGCCGCCAAGCCCAATTTCTCTTGTTCCGCCCAGTCCCAGTTAGAAGCTGAGATGATGGTCGAATGGTTAGCTCTGTTGCCTTCCCCTCAACATTCCATGGTTTCAAATCTTATCTCAGGTTTGAGTATTTGTGGAGGTTGGGAATCCACTTTAGTTTCTAAGTACCTGTCTGATGAACCCCCTGTGCAAAAAAGGGTCGCTGAGCTTTAAACCAACCAACCAACCAATCAAATCCGCTAAAAAGCAAACCTAGTAAGAAAACTGCACCTTGTATGCTTTGAAACACATGGCATTTGTTTTACAATAAAAATACGGAAAATAATAGTACAACCTTTTGAAACGTTCCGTAATGAATTGTGTCATTCAATTAAGTTATTGCGTAGTGTTGTAATGATAGTACGGAAATTTTAATGTTAGTGTTGGACGGGGTTAGTAGAAAAATATAATAGACTGACTATCTTTTACTTAAATGACTCAAAGGAATCTAAAAATGTCAAAACACTTGTCAATGTAAAAAACATTTTTTAAATTTAAATACTTTTATTTACAATAAATGAATCGTAACTGGAACTGGGAAAGAAGTTTTGATCACTATCATATTTGTACTGTACATCATAAATGAAAGAATTTTAGAAATTTAATGTTTCTTTCCATATCATTCATATATTGCATATTGTTCCATACAGTATATTCCATACAATTGGCGACCTGCATATTGTTCCATACAATACATAAAATAAATTTCTTAATAAAACAATAGTTTTAATATTTAATATTGCAACTGCACTAGAGTTAGCTTGATAGCTGAATATTGTTGAGACACTTTTAAAGATCTAACAAGTAAGCGAAAGTAATTTTTATAGAATCATATACCTTATTGACATGACATGTTGCAAGGAAGAAAACTTGGAAAACTTTCAAGCTCTTTTTGCAATAGATGTGCATGCGGAAACACAAGAGATAGAAACTGTTGCAATAACTTAATTTAATGCAACAGTTTCCATCTCTTCCATTGCTTAACAGTTCGAAATCGGCACCAACCATTTTGACGAACGAGGTTCCACTATTAGTCCACATTGAACTTTGATTTATGATATCAAAGATAATTCTTAATATTTCCCACTTGTGTTCAACCAAACACTAAATATCTTTTGTAAATCCCTAATATTTTTCTGGGAGAGATTTCAGATAAGGTGGTTGTTGTTGTTGCATCAGCATGTTTGCCGATACCTAGCCCTGAGTAGGGCTCTACCATGTAGATAGAAGCAGCTGGGTGTTGTCTTCGTGGTTTTGAAGAGGACCTAGCAGAAAATCCACAACACTTAGCCTGCCACCGCCAGAGGTATTATTTCACTTGGAGACATTACGACCACCATATTTAACATGCCCCAGTTGCCCTTAACGAACAAGACGGATATTTGGTTAAGCCGGGATTCATTATCTTCCGATAATGAGAACGATGTCCTGACCAACCAGGCCGCCACGGCCCCTCGGATAAGGTGGTGGTGGTATGTTTTCAACAGAAGACTGAAAAGGCTTCCTAAAACTTATATTTTAGTCCGTCCATGTATACTTTTACAT
This sequence comes from Latrodectus hesperus, assembly GCA_037975125.1. Taxonomy (NCBI): domain Eukaryota; kingdom Metazoa; phylum Arthropoda; class Arachnida; order Araneae; family Theridiidae; genus Latrodectus; species Latrodectus hesperus. The sequence goes on along the minus strand of CM075850.1, from coordinate 120,842,232 downwards.
GCAATACAACGATAGCTTTAATTCCCCAAAATAAAACACTAACGCATGGCATGTCTTTATTACCTACATAATGATGTTGCGAGACTTCAGAAAACAAAAATTAGTTTAGGAGTCAAATCTTAATCAATCAATGGTACCGCAATTTTCCGCCTTCACCAGCTGAACACGCATTCTCCTCTATAGTCACAATTGAACATGCTGTTGCATTATTTGCAACTCTACAAGCAATGCAAGAAAATATTCAAATGTTTTCGCCGCATTTGAAAGTTTTCATCTGATGTATTTTAAAAGTATTCATATGATGCACACAACAGTAACAATTACCTAATGGGTTAATAAATTTTTTTATCCTACGCCCGTTTTCGGCATCTCTGCCATTAGTTGATGAGCAGCCTATTTAACTGATGATGAAGCATAAAAAGAATCAAAATTAGCGTCCGTGGAGTTGTCTTCATGAAACTTTAAAACAATGGGTCAGTTTCTGAGGAGGTCACCATCCATACCCCTCTAGTGGGGCACAAAGGGCAACAAGCTGAATTGTTAACTCCAATAAAAAATGTAAATGTTTCTGCCGATAGCCATGTAAGCAGAAGAAAGAAAGCACCTCCCACAGATTGAGGCAGGGAGCTGTGAACTTTTGATGAATAAGATACTCCACCTCTAATCCAAAGTTGCATCACTATACAAGGAGGATCTATTATTATTATTTTTTAATTTACTGTAATTTTACCAAAAATAAAAGTTTGAGGAATCACTACATTTGTAACAATATTTCCGCATTCCAGACTGCAGCAGAGTCGACTAAAGAGGAAGCGGTACTTTTCCATTTCGCCAGCGCAAATCTCGCCAAGCGAAAATTAAGTCGCCAATTGGCGACAACACACAGCATACGCATAAAATTTTTTAAATAATTTACATAAAAATTGTTTTACATAAAATTTTTTTAATTTATTTATTTAATTGTTGTTTTCGTGTTCACGCTGTGCGAGGAATGATGGGTGCCAGAGCCCAGTTTATTTACTTATTATATTAAATTACAATTTATCGGGTGATGCATATTTCAAAATCTTATTATTTTTTTAAAATATTTTTATGTGAATTTGTTACGATTATTATTTTTTAAAATCCGATTTTTTCTAGAGAGATTTTATGAAATTATTAAATTTGTATCTATAACAACATAGCATAAAATTATGAAATGGAAGAAAAAAAGAGTTGAAATAAAGTCGTTGACAGTAAAGGCCCGTCACATGTTTTGGAAACGTAGCAGCAAAAAGTTACCAGCGGAAATATTCCCTCTAGCGCCGGTTGTATCATTTTTGGCGACTTTATCGCCTACGCCGGCGAAATGGAAAAGTACCGAGGAAGCTTCATTACCATTAAAGAAATCGTAATTTAGTGTAAAGTTCCTAGCTTGCACAAGTACTTATTTTTGTTTATAGACACCATTGATATTTGCACTATATGGATAAATGCCACATAATCAATTATTTCTGCATTACTTGTATTTTTACAAATAAACAGTTGTCGCCTCTTCTTAACAATATAATGAATATTGCAGATCCAACAGATCAATGAGCCAGGTGTCACCACACCGTTAAAGTCAATCTCGATTTAAGATTGGCATCTGATATCTCTAAATGAGCTCATTTAAGCCTATTCCTGTATTACTTGTACCTTTATAAACACCAATGGTAAGACGTGAGTTTAACGCAAATTGATTCCTTCAGAAAGTGGCCAAAGAATAACTTTTGATCAGATTTTAGTGCTCGGGATGGAGATCTGGCTGACCATTACTGAAAATAGACTGTCAGGAGGAATTATCAGCAAAAAGCCTTGGCCCATCTTGGTCTGTCGAATCAAATATGATGATTCCCTCATCATGAAGTCTTAAGCTGTCCCAGTAATCGAATTTACTACCTTTCGGCTGGTATTTCCAGTAATCAAACTTACTACCTTTCCTTTTCAAAATGTCACAAACCCTGAATTTGCTTAATAATTAAATTGCTTTTAATGGTTTCATATAAAACCAACTACTTTGTAATTTAAAAAACCAACTACTTTGTATTATACACATACATAATGAACTATTTATTTATTTACATAACACTATTTGTTCAAACATATTAACACTTTTCTATTTTTTAGTAAAAGCTTTTATCAAATTCCTGGAACTCAGATAATTTCTTATGAAGAATAGCATATAATTACCAGGAAGACATTATAGATAAAATCATTTCCGCTAGCAAGTCTTTGATGATAGAAACAGGGATAACTTCGCCAAGCACTTAAGAAAATGCTTCGAAAGGAATGATTTTTAATAAATGGCGGTGGTAGAACGGAGCAGCATTGGAATATTACACTCAATAATAGTTCCCAGTGCTACAGTAGATCCCCTGGGGCAACATTTTTGGAACGTAGATTTACGGGCGCTCGTAAGGAGAAATAGCGGTAATTAAGCGGGAAGGTAAAGTTACCATTTCTGAGTTGTGAGCGAGAGAAGGCGGGCGCACGTGACTCACCCGCCCCACCCCCGCATTCTGTATTTTCCGGAAATATCCGCTATTCCCTGCACCAATTGTTATGCAACTCGTCTTTTCGCTGGCACACTGCCAGCAAATATGATCTCTGGATTACGCATTTGCAATTACAATTTATTAGTGTCGCCATCTATTGAGGATTTCTTGAACTGTTTTCAAACTGTGTTAAAAATGTTTCCTACGTGATATCCAATCTTAAATTATATGAACGAAATTCATAATGATTTCTTCAACATATAAAAAAATTAAAACCTAAATCAAGATTAAATTTAAAAACAAATAAATTTGAAATGCTACACACGTGTAATCTACATGCTATAAAACACGCACCACCACGTTGGAATAAAAGTAGTGTAATACCATCAATTTCGTCATTCTCAGCTTATAGCACGGATTGTGGATACAATTAAACTCTTCATAATGTCAGTAAGTTTTTTTAATAATCAGATATGAAGTAAAGGAAAAAATTATTAAGAAATAACGAAAATGTGTTTATATCGAATCCAAAATTTATTTTCGTAAAAAAGTATTAATTTATTAGATTATTAACGTTACAAAGTTGTGAACATAAATAGGTCACCGGAAACATATCACAATAGTTTCATTTGCAAATTTTTCTAAAATAATTTCTTCTTTTTGATATTAACAGACATAAATGTATGTAATTGTATATATGCATATATATTACACGAAAATAATATTCATGATTTTCTTAATCTACACATTTTGTTTCACTGACCAAAGTATACTTAAGAACGCAGCATGATGGCAAATCAGTCATTTTTTTAAATAAAAATTTTAATATCTTAATATCAACACTCTAATTTAATAAATTTTTCATTGTTAAATAACCGACTAAGAAACTTTCTGCATGTAATGAAGTATAAATGTTAATTTATTTTGTCTGAATACCTGTAATTTAATAATACCTGAAAATTATCAACTATCATTTTTTTTATATATGACATCTAATTAGATTGGGACCAACAATTTAAAGTCCGAATTCCTGGAAATAATTTGAATCAATGAAAAACTTGAAAAAAATAATATTCAATCAATTTTAGAGCTGCTAAAAATATTATAAATTTACAGAATTTGGCTCGGAATATTCCTGATTTTATTAAAAATACGAATACGGTGACATTATTTTAAGGAAATTAAACTCCATTAAAGCTTTTCACCTTTATAATCTCACATTTTGAAGACGTTACCATATGAGAATCTCTCTTCAAATAATCCCTACTATTTCAACAGCAACTGCTAACTGTGTGTCAGTATATTAAAATTAATTCAGACGCATTTAAGATTAAACATTTGGATGTTAATTCCAATATTATCGCCAAAGTGATCAAATATATTTAAGTAGAGAATGGGAAACATTGAAATTGATGGACATTGATAACGTAGTGAGTCATCGAAAGTGAGGAAATGTTGAGACGGGGGGTGGAAAGGGAGGGAGAGGAGCTTGCCATAAACGAAAAACTTATTATGTTTTTATATAAATAATTTTACATAATTCAGTTTCTTTTAAAAATTGCATTCTTTTAATTGGGTTTTCAATTATAATCTACTAAAGTTTAATACTTCGCTCAAGATCTGTAATGCTATATCATTATTTTATTTTATAAATCTTGTACATATGTGCGTAAATAAGGCGAAAATCTTAAATTTGGAAATCTTTATTTTATAGGAAAAAAATAAATAATTTCGCATAAAAATTCTAACGATTTCGCCGTTAAATTTTTGTAGTTGCTCTTTTGAATTATAATTATACTTGGATGTTTCTCTTCCACTTAACCTAATAAGAATGAGAAAAATAAAAATGTCATAATTGATCAAATTATTTAAAAAATTTAAAGTTCATATTGATTTTCTTTCCTAAAAATCCTTTAAATGTGTTGATAGCATCAAAAAAGTCATAGTTTCATTTTCAATATCAAGTAGTGTAATAGAAGATAATGACATCTCTAAGCCTGTATCTATTTTAAATTATTACTGGATGCATAAAAACAATTTAATTTTCTGTTTTATGAATTACTCTTAAAGTCTTATCGGGAAAGTGAGAATCGACTCCTAAGAAAAATCGTAATTTTATAGAAAAATATTGCTTTTATATAAATAAAATAAAAATTTAAAATAATTAATTTATGAAACTTTAAAGATGAAATTTTTCGCTGAAGGATAAATAAGACTTCAACTAATCCTGACACAATTTCTACCCAATTTCGGAATAATACCTTATGAAGAGTTTTTCAGTTTTTCTATAGAAAACAATTTAAATTTTGCTTTTAAATATCAAATAAATTTCACTTATTTTTTTGTAAAACAATTTAAAGTATAATAATTTCTAGAATTGGTAGGTATAATTTGTTTCTAATAACAATGGAATAAATATCAATGATATGTGGTATGTCATTGATAGAGTAAGAAATATTTAATTCTTAATATTATTCTTCCGTAGCAACAATGAAATTTATAGTTAATACAACAAAATAAAAGAAAGTTGTAGAATAAAATGACATTCATAGCAGAGTAATGTCAACAACATCATAGCTCTATGTTTCTCCCCATATGCTTTACCCCGAGACATATTTATAAACATATCTATGTCGATATTGATTTGTTATAAATATTCATGCCCATCATAATTAAGTTTGAAGCAGCAAATAATTTAAACTATCTTCTTCTTCTTCTTCTTAGAATTGGGTTTGTATGTCATTGGGCACCTCTGCTTTTATCAGCATTTTGTACCATTAACTCCAAACCCAATGTTTCCTATTCCAGTTGCTCGGGTAACCCACTTTATTAATAAAGTCCGATAACCCTTTAATGGAGTCTAGGTGTAACTCTCTAGTATGGATGAAGCCTAAAGAAGTTAATTTAGGGAGGGCAAGAGCCTCACATTCGTAAATGACATGCTCTGCCGTTTCCTCTTGCATATGACATTTCCAGCAGATAAGGTCTTGCTGAAATAGTCCTATCTGGTCAGAAAGTCAGTCATGCTAGGAATAGCTTCCTGACTTTCACCAGAAGAAGATGGTTTAGAGGTCATTTCTACCTCAAGTGAAGGATTCATTGCTGCCCCTTTACAAGATTACCTCTAAGTTCCCTTGTCTTTTCAGCAAGGTCTACTTTAGAGGCTTCACCTGCAAATGCAGAAAGGTTTGTTACTTCTTGTGTCTTTTCAGCCACAAGATAACAATTAAAAAGCTCAGGTAATATAAGTCCACCCAGCATTGCCTGAGATACTGGGCAAGGCAAATTACTCTAGAAGTTCGCCAAGCAACTAGAGGCTCCGTTAAGACACCAATACCGCGGTGCCAATTAGCCCTAGGCACGAATCGCATAACACCAGGGTTTACGGGAGCTGGTTCGCGGCCTCTGATTCTATATTCAAGGCTATCCTGTCATTTCTACAGGACATTCGGCTATCCACCACCTGCCGACGCGCCTGGTGGCTGTGCTCAAGCCCCAGGGAGGTACACGTACCCCCTGGTTCCAGGTAAACTATCTTAGTTAACAACTTTCAAATTTAAGATTTTAAGCATATGTACTTTTTTACATATATAAATATCGAAACGTCCTAATAAGTTAAAATTATTAATTATAATTACACATGGCAATATTAGAAGAGTCAGATTTTAACTTCCTTTCTTCAAATATTCTTTAATGGTATTCACAAATTAAAAATTATGAAATATCTATAAGTAATAAATATAAATGAAGACAAAATGAATCTACTTTAAAAAGATAGGAAAAGACTATTAACTTTTACAGCCAGTTTTCTATCCAGAAAATATTTCTATAATTATAGTGAATGTTAACACCCTAGAACAGGATTTCTTAAACTTTTGTAATTCACGACCCCATTTATGATTGCGAGTTTCTTGACGACCCCATACAAATATAAAAGAAAATTAAATTAATATTTTTTGATAATTTATTTATTAGGTAACAATATACATATACATATAAAAATATATAAGTTTAGAATTCGTTTTGAAACATACAAAAATCTAAAATTAAAAATTGCACAAAAAATTATAAAATTGTATTTATTATAGTTTCAAAAATAAAAGTGGATTCTGACCGTCTTAATTCTCTCGAATATATTCAAGTAGTTGCGTGGTAAGTATTAAATTAAAGTATAAGTTAAAAAATTAATGAGATGGATGTGCCTGTTTTTTATTGCATAACAAATCAAATCTTGGTGGAATGTTTGAAACTGCTGGACGTAAGACCTCTTCAACATTTTTTAACGCTGAACGATACTGGGATTTAATATGTGTTAAAGCTGAGAAAGTAACTTCACATAAATATGTGGTGTTGAATAGCAGAAGTACATTTAACGCCATATCAGCGATTGTGGGAAATTCGGTTCTAGTTTCGATCCAGAATTCATTCAAGGGCTTTTTTTGAAATTGTAGTTTTAAGTTTGAGTCACTCGAAAGCTCAGCAAATTCCTCTTGAGCTTTAAGTGGCAGGTGATCAATCTCACTCAAGCCAATCCAAAACGGCTTTTGAATCCAAACTATTTTTTGGAAATCAATATTTAATATAAAATATGTCCGGATTTTATGATATATTTATCTACAATAATTGTTATTTTATCTTTATAACAATAATTTTACAAGTTAAAAAACATTTTCTGTTAAATTGTATTTTTATCTCTCGCGACCCCAGAATTTTCCTACGCGACCCCAAATGGGGTCGCGACCCATAGTTTAAGAAGCCCTGCCCTAGAAGAATTTTTAATTTTTTTATATTTTATTTTCCTATTGTGTAGAAAAGTGTTTCCCTTGAGAAATATACTTTTATATGGGCACCCAATAATATTTTACTTCAAATTTTGATTTTCTACACTTATTTTGAAGATAATGTATAAAGCTAACTCTATTATTTACTTCTAGTATCAAATCCAAACACAGTATTGAAATGGATATCACACTAAAACAAAAATAAATCAAATCAACACTACATTTAGATTTTTTATTTTTATTACAATCAGATTATTATTAATAGTTTCCTCGTCAATGATTCAGAGTTTTCACTTTTACAAGTAAAGGATGCTGCATGTCAATTAATATGAAATAGAAGAGATGGAAAAAAGATAAAATATAAAAAATGAAATAAGATTCAAATTAAAAATGAAGAAATAATTTTATATAATATAATATTAATACAATAAATTCATTATTATAATTTTACTTATTTAATTTTATTATTATATGAGAAACAGATAAATGAATTTTAATCAAATTTAAAGAAATAAAATTTTTTAGAAGATTTTTAAAGACGAAGTTTTAATTGAAATAAAAAAATCTAATCAAATAAGTAATTAAAAAAAATAAATATGATTTTAAAAATAAAAAAAGATTTTAATACTATAAAAATCTTAAATTTTTTTATTAGATAATCATTTAAATAATATGAATTGTAAAGAATTAAATCAGTTTTAATTGAAATTAAAGTAGTAATTATAATTAAATAAGTAATAATTAAAAAATAAGATTATGTATATAAATAAATTTATATTAATATGTATGTTAATTATGTATATAAATAATATTATATTAATACAGAAAATTCATCAAAATAATGCTATTTAATTATATTATTTTATTAGAAATCGATAAAAGAATTTGAAGCAATGAAATAAAATTATTAAAGTTAAAGAAATAATAATGTATATAAGTAATATTATATTAATGCAAAATTTCTTTAAAATAATGGTATTTAATTATTTTATTTTATTAGAAAACTACAAAGGAATTTTAAGCAATCAAATAAGATTTAAATTAAAGTTATAAAAATACTTATGTAGATAAATAATATTATATTAATTCAAAAATACATGAAAGAAATTCTTTATTGTATTTTATTATTATATTAGAAATCTATAAATAAATTTTAACTAAACAAATGATTTTTAAAAAAATAAATAAAATTTTTAAGCAATCAAATAAGATTTAAATTAAAATTAAAGAAATAATAATGTATATAAATAATATTATATTAATACAAAAATACACATGAAAATAATGTTTTATTTTATAATTTATAATAAATTATATATTATATAAAATAAAGCATTATTTTCATGTATTTTAAATTTATAATTAATTAAATAAATAATAATTTTAAAAAATAAATAAAATTTTTAAGCACTTAAATAAATTTTAAATAAAATTAAAGAAACAATTATGTATATAAATATTATATTAATACACAAAAACATTCATTAAAATAATACTATTTAATTATTTTATTTTATTAGAAAATAATAAAGGAATTTTAAGCACTCAAATAAAATTTTAATTAACGTTAAAGAAATAATTATGTATATAAATATTATTATATTAATATAAAAAATACAGAAAATAATGCTTTATTTTATTTTATTATTATATTAGAAATCGATAGATAAATTTTAATTATTTGAATAATAGTTTAAAAAATAAATAAAAGTTCTAAGCAATCAAATTAAGTTTAAATTAAAATTACGGAAATAATTATGTATATAAATAATATTATATTAATACAAAAAATACATGAAAATAATGATTTATTTTATTATTATATTAGAAATCTATAAATAAATTTTATTTAAATAATTATTTAAAAAATAAATAAAATTTGTAAGTATAATCAAATAAGATTTAAATTAAAATTAAAGAAATAATTATGTATATAAATATTATATTAATACAAAAAATTCATTAAAATAATACTAATTATTTTATTTTATTAGAAAACAATAAAGGGATTTTAAGCAATCAAATAAAATTTAAATTAAAGTTAAAGAAATAATTATGTATATAAATAATATTACATTAATGCAAAAATATTCATTAAAGTAATACTGCTTAGTTATTTTATTAGAAAACGATAAATGAATTTTAATCAAATAAATAATAATTTAAAAAATAAATAAAGCAATTAAATTAGATTTATTTTAAAATTAAACAAATAATTATGTATATAAATAATATATTAATAAAAAAGGATTAAAATAATACATAATACTAGTTATTTATTTTATTTTACCATAATCTATTCATTTATTTTTATTAGAAACCAATAAGTGAATTTTAGTTATAAATAATAATTTAAGAAAATAAATAATATTTTTTTACAATTAAATAAGATGCATTTATAAAATATAATTTATTTATTTTATAATTATATTAGAAATCGATAAATGAATTTTAATAATATAAATAATAGCTTTAAAAAATTTATAAGATTTTTAAGCAATCAGATTTAAATTAAAATTAAACAGGTAATTATATTACATGAATAATACTATATTAATACAAGAAATGCACACATTAATATATTACTTATTTATTTTATTATTTGATATCTTACATTTTTAATAAATAATAATTTAAGAAAAAAAATAAGATTTTGAAGTATTATGAAAAGGAAATGAATAATTCCTCCAGAACTTAGGCGTAAAAGAACAAGTGGCGAATACCCTGGCGATCGCCAGTAGCGATAAAGACCTTCATATAATCGCCTGGATAGAGAATACCACTTGATTAGAGACCCTTAATTACCCTAGGCCGACGCATGAGATTTCCGCTGTCCAAATCTTGGCCACCGTAATGTATATCTATGGAGTTTTTTGCTAATTGCCTTGAGAAATAAAGGAATTTAGAACAAAATTTTTAGAATTTTTTGCTACCATACGTTGGACGTAGGCCATAAGTTTATTTTGTAAGTCATTAAATAATGAAAACGGGAAGGTTTAAATCATTAATAGTCGAAACTATTTTATGATGCTTACGGTTTGCTACTTTTCCTTTAAAATCGCCCATTTGGCATAATGTGGGTTTGATTATTTTGATAAAGAAACTTGCGTGTTAAAAAGTAATATTATTTATCTTAAGAATAGTAATTTTAAGTACTGGTAAAGCTTATTTAAAATGTAAAATTAAATTTAAAATTAACATCTTATTTCATGGTATCTTGTTCGAAGTGTTTATCTCATTTTATTTATATCTAAATAACAGAGTTTGTACACTAATTTTGTTGTGTTTTTAAATTTTGCATTTTACCGCCACCAAACACATTAAATAAAAAAATAATAAATAAAATGAAATAAATGGCTCACTAAAATGCAGAACTTTAAAATATATTTTAGATTGTATTACATGTTAAGTATGTATTACTCTCAAATTATATATTGTAAATATATATTACTTACTAGTTAATTATAATATGTAAAAAGTTTGTTAGTTATTATGTGTATGAAAACTGTTTTTATATATTACTTACAGTTTAACATAATTTAATAAAAAATAGTTACGCTACTAGTCCTTTTTTTATAACACGATATAAAAGATTTAGTTTTAACATAGGCTTATATATTGTAAGTATGTATTATTGCTTGTCAGTAATATTATACTAATATAATAAATTACTTACAATGTTAGTAAAAATGTTTTTTGTTTATTACGCAATTTTATTCAATTCTTAAAAATTATTAAGAATAGTTTCTGTACATTACAATATTTTTTAAAAATTATAACAAAAGAAAACATTCCTTTTATTAAGAAAGTTATCCACAATTTTATTATTCTTTACAAACTGTAAAACAATTTAAAAATTTTTTTATATTACTATTATTATTGTTACAGCCCTAAAATGCAGAACTTTAAAATTTATTTTAGATTATATGTATTACTCTCAAATTATAGCAATATATGTTGTAAGTGTATATTACTTACTAGTTAGTAATAACATATACTTATATACAATATCTAAGAAATGGTTTTCATTTTTGTTAGTTATTATGTATGGGAAAACTGTTGTTATATATTACTTACAGTATTATGTATGGGAAAACTGTTATCATATATATTACTTATAATTTAATAAAAAATAGTTTCTCTACTCTGTCCTTTTTTATTACACCACATATGCGGGTATATAATACTTATGTAAGTTATAACATAGGTTTACATATTGTAAGTATATATATTATTGCTTGTCACTAATATTATACTAATAAACTTATTGTAATAAATTGCTATAATGTACAAAAAAGTTTTTTTTTTTTAAATTTCTAATATTGTTTTTTTGTTTTAGTAAAACACAATTTCATCAAATTCTTAAAAAAATAACTAAGAATGGTTTTTGCACATTACAATTCTTTTTAAAACTTACGGGAGAAAATATTTAGTAAAACACAATTTCATTAAATTCTTACAAAAATTACTAAGAATGGTTTTTGCACATTTCAATTCTTTTTAAAACTTACGGGGGAAAATATTACTTTAATAACATATCAAACTAAGAAAACAAATGTATGAAATATAAACAAACGTAAGTAAGAATTTTGCTTCATACTAAGTTTTATGGCAACCATAGTGTTTGTGACAAGTCGGGAAGTCCATGCGTCAGCTCCCCTTTACAGGAGCCTTGCATTTGACTGAGACGTCATAAATGGCATTCCTCCAGTGATGTCACAATTAACCATATTTGAATCATTATCGTTGCTTGGCGAAACTTTGGTGACAATATGGTATAAGAATGTCCCCTTTATTTTTACATCTATGTGAAATTGAACTGTAAATTAATTTCGTTTTGCGTAAATCTGTTAACTAAGTAAATAATTTTAATGCAGCACAATATAATGTAAATATTTTCTTTTAATTTTTCATCATTAATGTGTGTGTTTTGTAAATATTCTTAATGTTCTAATTCTTGACCATGAAGGATTTTTTAAAATATTAACCTAGAACAGAATTTTAGTTTTCACATTTGAAATTTGATAAACCAAGCTGTCTTACTTTTAACTGATCTAAATGTGAAAAAAAAAATGAAAATTTAAGTATTTCTAATAAAATGTAATTTAAAATAAATGTCATTTAGTTGTCACTATGTAGTTTTTACACTCATGGCATTATTTATAATGAAGAATTTATTAAATGAAAATAAAATTTAGTAATATTGAAGTTTAATATGGATTTGATACTTCAATGGCATTAACATGGAGAAACTTGTAGCTATTGATTTTTGTTATACATATTAAACTTCGTAGTATTTTTTAATACATATGCTTCATAAAATACAGTACATAAATTATAGCAAAATTTAATTTGAACAATAGTAATTAATGCAGCAAAATTAAGAAATCAAATTCAAAAACTAAAATTATGCTATAATTTATGAAAATTAACACATTTAGACACTTATTTGTAGTTTCTTTTAAAAATGTAAAGCCTAAATGGATAACCATAGAAAAACAGATTTCATGTAATTTAACTCTTAAGTGAACTTAAAAATATAAAAATGATAATTACTATGTGGATCTTTTCTAAAATGATAAAAATCATTTCAAATGGCTACAGAATAAAAAAAATTTTAAATTACATAGGAAAAAATGTCAAAATTAAAGTTATACAAAATTTTATAAAATAAAGTAAAAAATGTTTAAACTTATATTTCCTTTAAAGTGAAATTCCTTTCAATATTTAGATAAAGTGAGAAAGAGGACCACATTTAAAATTTAATAGCACAAAAATTTAGTTTAAGATATCTAACATATTTTCCCACTTTATTTATTTACAAGAATTGCTAAGATTATTTCAGCAGCCATTTATTAAAATTAGGTGTTACATAAAAAATTACTAGTTGAATTATTAATCCATGTTTTAGGAACTGAGAACCATGACCACGATTTCATTTACAAAAGTTTCATTCAGCAATAATTATTTTGAAGTCTAACAATTTGTGAATTTAATTATTTCCCATTTCCATCATCAATATAAGGATTTCAAAGGCAATATTCTTTTTCAGCATACATTCCTTAACTTAGAGTTTTACATTTAATGTTTCCATAGAAAGAATAACTACTTTGTTTTGAGAATAATTTGTGGCTTTTAAAGTCTATTCATTTCTTGAAATCACTGTATGGAACAATTGACTTATACATTTACATCAGTAAAACAAATAGATCTTCAAAGTAAACTCCAAAGTTAGCTTCCCTCGCCTTTTTATTTTTAAGCAGTTAATTACTAATTTTAATATTTTTATTTGAAGTCAATGTTGAAGGCCTTGGAAATTATAATTAAGAATAAATATAAAAAAATGGATTTAAAGTTTTTAAATAGGTTTAGCTCTCTCTCTCTCTATAGCCACTTTTAACATGGCAAGGTCAAATCGATCAGAATTACAATTTCATATGAATTCCGGACAACTTAAATCATTCACCATTGATAGGGGAAATGAATGCATAAACACTTGAACAAAAGAGCAAAGTTCAACAGTTGGCTGAAGATTCTAAAAAATGTGATTCTCAATTGGCAAATACAAGGAAAAGAATTTTTGACAGCAAACTATTTAATTATGCAAATTATTGAAACTTCAATTTTTATAAATAATTATGACACAAAAATAAAATAGTTTAAAATTTCTTTAAAAAAAATTAAAAATGATTATTCAAAGTTTTTATTTCTTGATAAATTATATATATTGCGTATACCATCATTACTTTAAAATGTTCAAATATATTTTAGTTATTTCTATAGAATGTAATTTATTTAATGCGATAAAATAATTCTTTAAATAAATTTACAGTACATGATTAATAATATGTAATAAATCAAACCCATACTAAGTTTTATGAATATGACAGTCAATATTCTAAATAATTAAAAACAGAATTTTATTTCATTCACAAATCATGTAAATCTATTCCTTAAAATAAAACACATTATAATAAAAGCAGAACGAAAATCTACAAAACCTAATTTGTTAATGAAAAACACAAATTGTAAAAAATAAAAAAATTATTATTAAATTTAAAAAATTATTTTGTTAAATATTAAGAAAAGTTTTGATACATTTTAATTTTTATACTTTAATTCATTTCAACATGAAAACAATTTTTAATAAACTTTCCTATGGAAAATTGCACATTTTCTGTTTATACTGATATATTTCAATACTTAAGCATGATGCACTTAATGCATTAAAACTCATATTAATCAGTTGCATCAAAATTTTCACTATTTGTAATTTACAATAATATAAATGAAGAATATTATCTTTATCAACAAATTGTTACTTTCAAAAAAATTTAAGTTCATTCGCGGCCTGACTATGAGCGAGTATAGTAAAAGTAAATTAATTACTTTCAATAAATAAAAATAATTTCATTAATTTGTTAGTAATTAAATTTAAAAAGTACTCTATTTTAATGGGACAGAAATAATGATTAATACATATTTGAAGTCAAAGCATGAGTTTAATGATCTTTTTTATGAAATTATAAATATTTTTTAAGTTTTATTTAAAAAAGCTTCTGCATTTTTCTATAATTACTTGATTTGTTTATTATCACAGCTTTAAAACCTGAATGTGAAATGTTTTTAGTTATAAAATAATAAAATATATATTTTTCTATTAAATACTTTACAACTGTCCTGTTTCTTATATTAAGTATTGCTCTTGTGTTATTAATCTTGCTTATGCATGGTGGGGACAAAGAAAACTAACATTTAAATTCTTTTTAATCTCTCTGAAATTTGAAAAAAATAAAATGAAAAATTATAAAAATCAAATACCACAAAATTCCCCAAATCAGGTACAAGTCATGAAGGACATATCAATTAGAAAACATGACATTTATAAATGTACAGTGTTACTAAAGAAGAAGTCATTTTTAAAAAAGCGCGTGGGCACACACACACACACACATATATGTTTTTTTAATAATATTGTTTAAGAAACTATGCTTTTTTGCATATATAAAGATTACATGGAATTTTTGTAATCATCTTGAATTTGTGGTAACACATTTGTGAAAATAACACAACTTTACAATAGTTATTTATTCTTAAAAATTCGAAATAAATAAAACTAGACTTTCAACAGAAAATGCAAGATATTTATTATATAAATAACTTACACATTTACATAAAATGCAGATGAAAAAAAGAATTAAATTATCTTATAATTAATGATTTTTATTAAAAAATAACAGCATAACAGAATTAGGATATTCAGAAAATCATAAATAGTGATTGTTTTCTTTTGATAAAGCATTATTCATTGATTAAATATTCTCTCATCTGCCTATCACTTGAAAATGTTTCAAATGATTGAGTGAAGATGATAGTTCTTAAATTGCAATCAACTTCCAGCACATGTCATGTTTCCACCAGTGGATAGATTCTTTAATGATATTATTTTTACAATTTGATTTTGTCCAAATAGCACCAATTTAGTTTCGAACAAAAGTTCTTCCACTGTAAAAAACACATTAAAAACATAAGCAACAGTTATATCTAATGATGAATATACTGACTACACACATATTTGATTATTTCATATATGAAATAAGTTACATTTTCAAGTGTGTTATACAACAGACCAGTGATTCTCAACCATTTTTTGTTGCAGCACACTTTATAACGATTTCATAATTTGGCAGCAAACAAAGAAAAAGACTAAGTTTAAAAGTTGTTTATTTGCCTACAATACACTATGATAGTTTATGATAATAGTTTTGAATGTAAAATATATGTATTACAAAAACAACAGTACACTTATTATTTTACTCATAATAAAAAAAGCATAATAATTTTTCCCATATAAATTTCTAAAATTTGGTGGCACACAAAAGCACTGTGTTGAGAATAACTGTAGCAGACCCTCATTTTTACAACTTTCTAGCATATGCACATCCCCAGTTTTACAAACTAATGGCACAACTCAAACATAATCCCATAGATGGAATGATGATTTTAAATTCCCATTACCAAATTAAAATTTGTTTCTTTCAAATTGATTTTTATACATCTTTTGTTTGTGTTTAGTTTTTATCAGCTGACTTTTTTATAATTTTCCATTAGGTTTTTATTTAGTTTATTTTATGATTGACATAAATAAATCAAGACTTATTAAAGAATTGCAAATCCTTTGAACAGAGGATAACAGTACTAATGATGCAAAAACTAAGGATTTTTTTAAAACAGTTCAGATTTAATTTTTTTATGATTTATCAAACTTCAATCTATTTCTTGCAAACTCATTTTCATGTATTTTTCATTTTCATTTAATTTTTATCATTTTTTCTCCAAAATTTGTATACGTTTTTTTTATGGTTGACATATTTAAATCAACATTTTTATTAAAGAATTGTAAATCCTTTGATTAGTGGATTATTACTACATTACTGATGCTGCAATTGTGATTTTTTAAAGCATTTCAGATCAAATTCCAATCTTATATCCAATGCAACTGAGTAAAACCAATAATTTCTAAAAAATATTATAAGGCAGTTTTACAAGGAGTGATCACAGCTTGAAAGAGACTTAAGAAATTAACATTCTAACCACAATTCAATCTATGCTTGGAATGCTGTAACAGGAAGAACAATATTTAGGTGATTTTGACATGCATGCTTTTGAACTACTACCATAACTGAAGAAACCAAGAATGGTTTGTGAAAATGAGCAATTCATGCATGAACTTTGTCAAATATTATGAATGAGTAACTCAAAATTTCAGTTTAGGATTTTTTGAATGTGAATTCAAATGCAATCTGCATGTAAGAAGTACTGGATGATTAAATAACTGAAAACTTAATGAGAAAGAAAAAGAACTTTTAGATATCAGAAAAGGAGAAAATGATGTAATGCTGCAAGCAAAAGAAACACATCAATTGGTTGGTTTTTCTGCCGGAAGGTCAACAATAAACCTAGGAAGGAGGGCAGGAACAAAACATGACAAACACAGCTCTCATATCTTTAATTAAGATAAAGATTCATGTTTTAATAGTTCTCTGAATATTTCTATATTGAATATTATCTATGAGGTCTTTTAAGGTTTTAATGTTAGTTTTTTGTCACTGAGTACTTTGCTTTCAGATATACATAACATACTTCTCTTGATATTTCGCAAAGCTTTGACACCAATTTATAATAAGAAATCATTGTCAAACATAAGATGAGTCTATCTACATGATAAATTAACCAATCATATTCTAAAGAGTTATAAATTGATACTTCTGGTGATTTTAATACATAATCAAAACATCTTTATGTATTCTTTTCTTGGTGTGCACTTAAAGATTTTCCATACACAATTTTCATTTAAAATTTTGTTTTTGTAAATGAAAAATAGTAAAAATATACTATTTTTCAATTAATTTTAAAAATATTTAATGTAATTTATCAAGATAAACAATAATTTTAGATATTTTCGTACAAATTAAAGGTAAAATATGATTAAATGCTTATGTGACTTTATTGTAAACAGCTTATGTGACTTTCTAAAATTTTAATAAAAATATGATTTTATGAATAGAATTTTGTGATGTTTTCTTAAATTATACAAAATTACTACTCCATAAGATGATTCCTTTCACTTCTATTCCATTCTATAAGAACATCTTAAATAAAAGTGCACTATTCCAAAAAATGATTAAAACATTCATACTATAAGTCTACTTCCACCTCATTTAACAAGTCATTTATGTTAATGAATAATTCAAGAATTGCCAACATATTTTCCAATTAGAATAGTTTGAATATCATAATAATAAATGGAATCATAAAAGATGGTCGTACTAAGGGAATTATTCATTCATAGTAAAAAAATTTCTGATAAAGTAAATGTACAAATTACTACATGATTTAATATCAATAAAAAATATGTTATTGTTTAAATTTCAAAAAAATCCAATATTCAATTTAATAAACAGTACATTTTCTTACCTTATTGTTTTCTTTTCTACAGTTTTTGGTTCAGGCCTTGCCCTATTCAATACCTTTAAGAAATCTGATGTTTTGGCACGCATACGGGAATGAATGTATGCCTATAAAAGATAAAAATGCAATAGACACTCACTTAAACAAAATTATATTATTAATAAAATACATATACACAATTGGTAAATAAGAATATTTAAAGGCTACCTAATGTATGATGAAACTGATTGAAAATACTTTATCCATAGATAAACAGAACATAATTCAAGCATTGATTCAGTGCATAAATATTATTTCAGCATAAATTTTTTACAAGACTTTTTTAGGTTTGGTTTGTTTGTTGTGTTTGGTCGCTTTTCATACAAGAGAGCTAATTTACATAAAACCTAGTTTTAAATGGATTCCAAACTTTAAATTCATGTATAAAGTGAAAATTAAATGTATGAAAGTAATGATCCAACAACTAGTTTGAATACAGGTATATTTCTTTAATATCATACTATATATTTACTCAGTTTGTCAAAAAGAAATACTTAACAGTTTTGTTGTCAAAACTTTTATATTGCATCTAAATTTAAAAATCTTGAATGAGACTTTAAAAAGTGAACAGTTTCTTTACCGCATAAAAATTATCCAACAATTTTATAAATATTCTTCAAATTAAAAAAGAGACCTTTGAGTATTGGAGATCATTTCCTTTAAAAAAATATTGTATATTTAAAAAATATCTTTTATTTATCTTTGGTTGTTAAAAATAAAAAAATACCTAAATTAAAAATAAAAGTAATACCAAATATTGTTAAAATTATTTCATAATTTAAAATTAATTGGAAGTACATGTAATATTATAAAAATTGAAACACTAATAATCATAATATCTGCCTTAAATATTTTAAAAAAGGCATAAAATTATAATATAAAATTAAATACTAACTTTTGAGCATTTAATGTGATAGTGTAAATAATCTCTAAATGTATGTATAAGGTTGATGGTATTATCTCTCGCTTGTTTATTTGTGTGTCTTGGGAAGAGAACTACAAGAAAAGAAAACATTATTATGAACAGATGAAATACATAAGTAAGAACAATAAAATTTAAATTTCTAATAAGAAAATTGTTAAATTCTTAAAAAAGTAAATTGTATATTTAATTCTATTATAATATTTCATTGCTGCATTTTAAAGATTCACACATTTTAGAAACATATAGTAATAATTATATAAACATAGCAAAACTTTGAATTTTATAAATATATTACAGATAAATACTTAGAAAAGTATAAAAATTTTGATTTAAAAATATAAATGCTTTTAAATATGGTTATTATAAACAGAGAAGGAAAACTATAAAAAATTAGTTTATAATTGAACACTGTATAAGAAATAATATAATAAGTTCAAATTCATTGATTTTTATGACTTGTCTTGATGAATGTCACTTGATAGTGACAGTTAAATGTACAATATTAATCGGGAATCATTGGAACACAAATTAACATTTTAGATTATCATTCAGGAACATTTGAAGTAGATTAGTACGTTAATTGATAACGAGTTTATTTATTATTTACTGGTGACTCGATTTTGTTTATTGCTTTGTAGTCATTTTTAGCACAAAAATGCAAAGTTGACTGTGACCTGCAGATTAAAGTTAATTTTAAATAACTACAAACCTCCACACACATGGTGGGAATCAAACTCACAAACAGTCAAATTAAAAGTACTCGCGCTAACTATTCCTCTGCCTAATTTGTTACATATTGGCTGAAGGAAGCAAAGCAATTAACGATTTGAAACTATTTAACTGACAGATTAGCAGCTGAAAGAAATAAAGTAATTGGACATCTACTGCCTCTTTCTTTCTAGAATATTCCTTCAAGCAGTGGGTTTTATTTTCATTTTGTAAGTAAGAGAAACGAGAAAGCTCTCAAGCACTCATCACGACAGGGCTACATGCAGAAGGTAAATGTACATTATAACATTCTATTGTTGAACAGTGGCTGAGTTCAAACCTAAGACTCTTCACTGATGAAAAGACTCCTATCAATAGTGCATGGTAAGTCCTTAAGGCTATTAAGGACTTGCATTACTACACATATGAAGCCTTCTTCCTTGATCAGAATAAGAGATAACACTAGCAGAATAACAGATACAACAAATAATACTATTGAGTGAAAAATCTCAAGTTCAATTCACAACCCCTACCAAACAAATAAAGATTGGAAAATTTAGGTTTTCTCTCTTGAAATGTGTGATCCTGGAATGTACGCGTACCTTCCTGGGGCTTGAGCAGCCACCAGGCACGTCGGCAGGTGGTGGATCGCCGAATGTCCTGTAGGAATGACAGGATAGCCTTGAATATAGAATCAGAGGCCGCGAACCAGCTCCCGTAAACCCTGGTGTTATGCAATCCGTGCCTAGGGCTAATTGGCACCGCTGTATTGG
This sequence comes from Latrodectus hesperus, assembly GCA_037975125.1. Classification (NCBI taxonomy): domain Eukaryota; kingdom Metazoa; phylum Arthropoda; class Arachnida; order Araneae; family Theridiidae; genus Latrodectus; species Latrodectus hesperus. The sequence goes on along the minus strand of CM075850.1, from coordinate 120,821,519 downwards.
TGTCTTAACAGAGCCTCTAGTTGCCTGGCAAACTTCTAGAGTAATTTGCCTTGCCCAGTAACTCAGGCAATGCTGGGTGGACTTATATTACCTGAGCTTATTAATTGTTATCTTGTGGCTGAAAAGACACAAGAAATAACAAACCTTTCTGCATTTGCAGGTGAAGCCTCTGTAGTAGACTTTGCTGAAAAAGACAAGGGAACTCAGAGGCAATCTTGTAAAGGGGCAGTAATGAATCCTTCACTTGGGTAGAAATGACCTCCAAACCATCTTCTTCTGGTGAAAGTCAGGAAGCTACCCCTAGCATGACTGACTTTCTGACCAGATGGGACTGTTTCAGCAAGACCCTATCTGCTGGAAATGTCATACGCAAGAGGAAACGGCAGAGCATTTCATTTAAGAATGCGAGGCTCTTGCCCTCCCTAGATTAACTTCTTTAGGCATCATCCATACTAGAGAGTTACACCTAGACTCCATTAAAGGGTTATCGGACTTTATTAATAAAGTGGGTTACCCGAGCAACTGGAACTAGGAAACATTGGGTTTGGAGTTAAATGGTACAAAATGCTGATAAAAGCAGACGTGCCCAATGACATACAAACCCAATTCTAAGAAGAAGAAGAAATGTGTGATTATGCCAAACTATCAATGAAAAGTGACCAAAGACAAAACTCAGGATTTTCTAATACCTTACAACAATTTAAAGCTATTAGGATAATTAGTGTCAAAGTTAATGTGTTCATAATTCAAGATGAAAACAAAATCCCTTATGACAATCGCTCTAGAAAAAATAAAATGTCTCAAATTAAAATGGATAATAAATATTAAAGATAACAATCAAGAAAAACAATTTTGTCTGAAAAAATACTCTGATGTAATTCATTTAGATATGCTTTTAATTTTGTCAATAATAAATACAAATATTTAGTGTTAACAATTATAATGTATAAATAATATTTTGATTGAAAAATATCGAGCGCTTGTTAATGAAAAAAGTCTTATTCTATAGGAAAACAATACAAGATCAGTTTTTGAATGAAAAATTCACAATAAAATTGCATTTTTGAAAGAGCAAATGTTGCTTCATTTACCTTATTTGTCTAACATTATATTTTAAATTACCATTTGTTTGTTATGACAATAGAAAATAAAATGTTAGACATATTCAATTTTGAGATTAGAAAAAAATACTATATATAAATTTCCCTAATTTATTTAAAAACGATATTGAATATATCTTTGTTCATGAGAATAAGTAAATGGATAAATTAAAAAATTTCAAACTCATTTTAAGAACCATATATTTTTGCACAAACCAACTTATTTTAAATAGCAACAAGGTATACTTAAAATACATTTAATAATTTAAGACAATTATGAATCCTGAAATTACACAGTAATCATAATAAATCATGTTTCAACCACTAAGTTAAGCAGTTTTATTCACCAGATATAACCATTATCACAGATATTTTATAATTTTTTTATATCAAAAATATTGAAAACAAAAAGCATGAAATATCTATACTTTGTAAAACTGAAAAAACAAATGTTTAGATTTTTGAACCTAAAAAATTAACAGGTAAATAAACATCTTACATTAGTAACAATTAAAAAGGGGATTTTAAAGGAAAGAGATTTTAAAAAATGAAAAAGATCAATATAATATGCAATGCAAGTTTACATAAGATTTGATGAATCAAAATTTAATACAGAAATGACCCCAATAGCATGAAATAGCAATATATATTTTTGTACCAAGAAAGAAATTGTTTGAGTAGTTAAACACAGCATTTTGGAATCTAAAAACATTCTCAAATAAATTACTTTGAACATCTGCATGAGTGTGTATCACTCCAAAAACTTTAGAAGATATTAGATATTTTAAAAAATTTTTTTTTTCAAAATACAAAAAACTGTGTTGTAAATCAATTTTTGAGGCTTGACGTTTTAATTCAGATATGTTTACATTAAAACCTTAAAGTTACATTACCAACATTTAAAAAAAAATTCGATTTTTGAGTTCTCTATTTTTGTTTGTACAAACTGAAATTTAGCTTGAAATTATATATTCACAAAGCTAAAACTTAATTATTAATAGATAAAATAGAATTTTTTGCTATTTAAACTGTAAAATTTGGCAAACTATAATGTGCACAAAAAGTTTTATAAGAAGGGAAGATAATGTTTAAATTTTTATTCTTTTAAATTTAGTTTTCAACTTTAATTTTTATTAGATAAATGATTGGGCAAGAAATAATCATTAAAATGTAATCAAGCTTGAATTTTTTTTAAACTCCCATAAAAGTATTAAACATCTTTTTTTTTAATTAGCAAAAATTTTATACATTTAATATATATGACCCACATCAAAAAGTATAATTATTTTACAACTTTAAGAGGAAAACAAATTTACAAGCACTGATAAAAAATTGATATTTTAATATAAGTCAACAATATAATAGCAATTAAAAATGTAATATTTTTTAGAAAAATACTTGTTTTAAATCTGATAATAATCAATTCATACAAGGGAAAGTTTGCAAACTTTCTAAAACAAAAACTTAAATATTGCAAAACTTTAAAAGTATAATAAAAAATTAATAAGTATATTATGAAGAACACCATACTATGTTTAATAAACTTACAATTTGTTTTGGCTGAAAACAATAAAATGTCAAATTAAATAAATCACACAATATATAAAAATTTATTTTAAATACATTATTTTAAAAATTATATATACCCATGTAGGAACTGGACCACAATTATGAAAATCTCCATGAAAATGAGAATTAGTAAATTATACAAATGATATGCAATGAATGAGCAATAGAATAGCATGCACGCAATGGATGTATGAACAATAATATTGGCAACAATTAAAAAAAACTGTAGTTAGTAAAGAGTTTTCTCACACACAAAGGCAAATGATGAAACCTGGGCCTACAGTTTAAAGTTGATTCTGAACCATCACAACCTGGGGCCTGAGCAGCTACCAGGCGCGTCGGTATGTGGTGGATAACTGAACGTCCTGTAGGAATGACAGGATAGCCTTGAATATAGAATCAGAGGACGCGAACCAGCTCCCGTAAACCCTGGTGTTATGTGATCCGTGCCTAGGGCTAATTGGCATCGCGGTATTGGTGTCTTAACGGAGCCTCTAGTTGCCTGGCAAACTTCTAGAGTAATTTGCCTTGCCCAGTATCTCAGGCAATGCTGGGTGGACTTATATTACCTGAGCTTATAAATTGTTATCTTGTGGCTGAAAAGACACAAGAAATAACAAACCTTTCTGCATCTGCAGGTGATGCCTCTGGAGTAGACCTTGCTGAAAAAGACAAGGGAACTCAGAGGCAGTCTTGTAAAGGGGCAGTAATGAATCCTTCACTTGAGGTAGAAATGACCTATAAACCATCTTCTGGTGAAAGTCAGGAAGCTATCCCTAGTATGACTGACTCTCTGACCAGATGGGATTGTTTCAGCAAGACCCTATCTGCTGGAAATGTCATACACAAGAGGAAACGGCAGAGCATATCATTTATGAATGCGAGGCTCTTGCCCTCCCTAGATTAACCTCTTTAGGCATCATCCATACTAGAGAGTTACACCTAGACTCCATTAAAGGGTTATCGGACTTTATTAATAAAGTGGTTGACCCGAGCAACTGGAACTAGGAAACATTGGGTTTGGAGTTAATGGTACAAAATGCTGATAAAAGCAGAGGTGCCCAATGACATACAAACCCAATTCTAAGAAGAAGAAGAAGAAGAAGAACCATCACAAACATCTATGCCAAGGTGGTATTCAAACCCATGAACTGAACTGAAGGTCAGGGCTCTTACCTGTCTGTACTAAAAAAAAAAATTTACATGGAAGATTCTTTGAAAACATTTTTCATTGTGTTGTGAACAGTTGTTTGAAATTCAGAATTTGCACCAGACCTCAAAATTGTGGTTCGTTAAACATTTCAGCTAACATTTATCAAGGTCAACAATTATTGTATGAACAAAACAATTGTTTGCCTTGATAAACTTAAAAACCTGCTGAGTATTAGCTTATATTGTAGGCAGAGTAGTTTTATTTTACACTGTACAGCACATTCCTCCTGCTGCTATCTAATAATAAAATCATACTTTGTTCACAAACACAACCTATTCATGTACTTGAACTTTACACAATGAGTTTTATAATTGTGACTCAATTCTTTTCTTAAGAGTGCTTATGTGTATTAAAATACAGTACACAAAATTGAATAGAGAAGCTTGCAATACCAAAAGTTATGTAACCAATGTTATCACCAACTCTTGCGTCTGTATTTGCGAGTTCCATGGGTGGCTCTTTATGGCTGAAGAGAACCTGAGGAGCCGTGTGACTAGCTTTTCTGCCTTCTTTAAATTCCTGGAAAGGAAATGTAAAACTGTGCACTCAATTGTAATTTTCAGATATAGTTTATCACTTATTTTCAGTTTCTTCCTTACTCAAATAAGAAATTCTTTATCAATTTTTATATGAACAATTTTTTTTTAAAACAGTCTAACAAATAGCAAGTGATTCATTTGAATTTATAATAAAAATATTTCCTATGTAGATTTTGGTACAAAATACTGTTTGCATGGTAAAGAACTTTTTACAAGTATATTTTAAAATTAATTCAAGTCAATATAAAGTTAAAATTATAGAAATAAATTAAATATTTATATAGTAAAAAAATTACTGCAATGCTTTTAGTCTCAAGTAACTATGTATATAAATACTAATTTAAAAACAAAAATAAAAGTATAAAGCTAGAAATGAATACAAATATCTAAGATAAATAGCAAAAGTTGAATAAGGAATGGCTGGAAGCAACATGGAAAATTTTAATACTTTAAACTTTATAGAGATTTACCTACAAGACTAACATTTTAATACTTAGTAACATTTAAGATCTTTTTTTTTCATTTATATTCAAATAAAAATCATATTTTTTAAAAATATTTTCAGCTTCCAAAGCTATTAATTTCCAAGCAAATAACACAGATGAAATTTCAATATCAGAACATAAATGTTTAATTTAAGTGATTAAAGGAATAAAAATCAAATTACCCATCATGTAACACAATTTTGGAAAAAATGCTATTGTGCTCCTGCTTAAATGCTACGTTTTAGCAAGTGCAGCATTACTACTAAATGACATTCATGTGCACATGAAAAATTTCTATGATTTGCAAATTAATTCATAGCACAAGGAAATCTGACAATTTCATCATAAATTCTAAGATACTGAACATATATTCCCAACTAGAGAAGTAATATAGTCATCTGCATCTTCTACACAGATGACAAATAGGTAGACTTGAATTAAATTCTAATTTAGATCAAGATTTGTAAAATATTTTAGAATTTGAATTAGATTTTGAAAGCTTTACATTTTTTACAGCTTGACACATTTTTTTGGTAGAGAATTAAAATTTTCCTCTTTTTCCTAGATTCATTTATCACATTTTTACACTTTTCTTTAAAACACAGTATGAATATTATGTATTATAGATTTCCTTCAAAGAATAAAATAGTATCTTTGTGTATTAATCTATAATTTTGAACATTTCTAACCTATAGTCCATTTTTTTTATTTTATACATTGTTTTTAACTGATACAGCAAGCATTATTTTATAAGGTTCATTGTTTTGTTGATCAACAGTAATTTTTTTCACACAAGTGCCAGATGTTTATTGAAACATGCGTTTCAATAAACACCTGGTCCTTGTGTAAAAAATAAGGTCAAGATTTGACCATGTGAAGTTAACAGCAATATCATCTGCAATTTAACTTAGTAAGGAATTTCTGCAAAATTAAACATTTTTTAAGCCTTTTTACAAAAGTGTACTTTTGCCAAAACAGCCTTTTTTCTGGAAATTACAGTTCTTAAAAAATTTTCAAACTAATATTTACAGTAAAGAAAAGGTTATTTCATTATATAAATAAAACAACATCAGCTGCAAATATTTTACCTGCATAAACACTTTGCCAATAATAACATCATCTTCATCTTTAAAAATAGTACTAAATACAACTGTAACTCTATCAGATTTCGCTTCAACATATCTGAAAAAACACAGTATGAGACAAATAATTTACATTCATTAATTACAATATAAAGGCAAGTAGAAAAGAATATTTACAAAGTCTCATCATCTCTATAGTGAATAACAGCTCTTTTATGTCCTTCTTCTCCCCTTTCTTGAAATTCAAAATATTTTTCAAACACTGATGCAAAACAGTTCCTCTTGAGTAGACCAGCCTTTAAGATTAATTCATCATATGGATTAGGAATGTTTTCCAAATCAAACAGAAGGGATACATTGTAACCTAAATATATTGAAAAAAATTTAAACATGTGTTTCAATAAACATCTGGAAATTATTAAAAAATATGGTGCATATTTAGTCACTTTTGATGGTCTAAAATATAAAAACTTTATTAATCTATCAACATAGAAAAATTCTGGAAGTCATTTAAATCAAGTGTTTAAATAAATTAATTTTAACCCTATTAAATATATATTTAAAATTAAAAAGATTAAAATTATGAAAATAAAAAAAATTAAAGAATGATGCTTAATAATGAATTATTTTGTACTTTAAGTTTTTGTGGTAGTAAACATAAAAATGATGTTATAAGTTAAATATATAGTTTTTACTTTTTCACAAAAAAGTAATTCACAGTTATAAAACTAAACTTCAATTATTATTTATTGGTTGATTTTTTTTTATATTATATTACACAAAATATATGACAAATATATATAGCATTTCCACAGAACATAACAAATGAGAGAAGATGAGCTATCAGAAAGTTTCACAATTCTATTACTTACAATTGAAAGAAATTATTATTCCTTCAGACTTTTTAAACATTTGAATAAAAACTACAATCAATCATACTGCTTTTATTTGAAAATAGAAGACATAAATTTATAATCAAATGTGGTTTGCTGCAACTACCTTTTTACATATGGAATGGTAATTCAATCAGGAAACAGTTTTAAGTGAATTCCAAACTATTGTAATCATCATACCCAAGGTGAGAATTGAAAATCAGATACCTTGAACTAAACTTTTGAGAGTTCACTACTGAATTGACAGCTTGGCACATTTACAAACAAATAAGAAAAAACTGAGAGGAAATGAAACGATGCAGCAAATTAAAAGGAAAATTTATCTGGTTTAGAAATGAAAAATGTTTTGAATATTTTATTCATTCAAATTTGTTCTTCACAATAACAATTGAATCACAAAATTTATAACAAAAATAATTCTACAACTATAGCATATCAGGAGTGTTACGAAATAAGTACATTTTTGAACTTTCTAATTTTCATATCTTTTTACCCCAATTAAACTAAGATAAAATCATAATGTACAACATATACACTATATCTATGCACACAACTAAGAGGATAAGCATGAGGAGAAATTAAAAAGGTGTAATAAATTGGGAAAAAATTAGCATTCTGATTAGAGCTAAAAAAAAAAGTATTTATTCAAATTTTCTTTTCTGTTAACTTTCAAGAATATTTAAACAAATGAGAAAAACTTGTATCCACATGCTCTGACGCTTTGTAGAGTCCTTTTATACATCTAGATTGGATTGTTGCTTGAATGGATTTATCTGTCTTACAACACATTTTATTTTTCTTCAAATTGAAAAGAACATTTAACATGAAATAAAAAGGATCAAATCTAAATGTGCAGGAGTAAATCATTTTTTCTTATGTAAAACAAAAAATAAAATAAAATAAATAATCTCATAAAAACTAGATTACATTTTTTCCTATTCAAACATTTTTTAAAGGAAAGAAAAAATCCTACACATATCTAGAACTTTAATCCAAAATTTAATGTATTTTCAGAGATAATCAGAAACTTATGTTCAAATAAATAAAGTTTTAAATTAACTTACAATATATAAGTTTAAGATAATAGCATTAATGGCTCAGTAAAAAATGCATTAGAAAATTATAACACATATACATATTTAAAACATACCTTCTTCAGGAGCAGTTAAAAGATTTTCATATTCCCTCTTCAACAGCTATGAAAAAGAAAAATTGTGAGAAAATATATATATATATATATATATATATATATATATATATATATATATATATATATATATATATATATATATATATATGATAAAAAAACATTCAGCACAAGGATTTTTTAATACAAATGAATATATTCATATATTAAGTTCCATATATTACTAACTAGTATTTTAAAAAGATTAAATCTGAAAGACAGTTTACTATTAGATATTAATAATAAATAAAAGATTATTTAGCAGCCAAAAGCTGATGGATCCACTATGAATAATTTTCAGAAAGATTTCAATGCAGGTAAGAAACATGTATATTAGCGTAGGAAAGTTATTTCTTTGATCAAAAATTGTTTTGTTCATTGAAAATAAAATTCTCTGGGGTCTACTTTAAAAAGAAACTTAATTGGAATAAGCACTTCTATTTTTGACTTGATAGATTGAAAGTCTTTTGACTTTGAGAATAGCTAAGAAATGCTATTGGGAGTGTATGGGGTTAAATTCTTAAATAATTCATTGAGTCTACACCATATTCATCTTTCCCATTATTATTTATGACTCAGCAGCCTGGTGGTGTTGGATTAAGACTAAAATTGCTAAGACAGATTTAACTCAATTCAAATATTGCTCTGCACAGCTAACAAATAACTTTTCTGGAAAGTTCGGAGCAAATTTGATATTAAGCTTTAAGATGAGTTTAAACAATAGAGTTGGAATTTGTTGTCCAAGTGACATAATAAAATAATATTTCTTTTGAGCAGTTGCACAAGCATATTCTAAACTGAAATTTTAGAAATGTTCTACAAAATTTGCTTGGAAAAAAGTTTTTAAAAAATTTAATTTGTAAGCCTTGAGTATCTAAAAACAAAGTGAGGTTTTTTTAGAATTTTTTAATAAAAATATTTGAACTTCTTTGACATTTGTAAACTAAAATCAAGTGAAATTATTAAATTATGGCAGCCTCAATAAAAGTAAGAGAAACCAATTGAAACAATGGAAATTGCTTATAGAGAGCAATAAAGTTTCTAGCAAGCACTACTCTCTTCTTTCTTCTGTTCTTTTTTTACTTCTCTTCTTCAGTTCTTCGGAGCATCTCTTAATGAGAGTGATAAATGATCCAACTTGTAGAGGGCACTTGAAACACTACCACATATCCTTTGCAAGTTATTTTTCTACACTTAAATTTTAATGTTTAGGCTAATATTCAACTGAATAGGAGATGAAGGACATAACAATTAAATGACTGTTCAACATTGCTTAATTTACTTCTTAACGGTCTTACAATAATGCTCACAGTGTAAGCTATTTTTTTTAGCTATTTCCATCTAAATCTAGTCTTTCAAACAATGGTACAGGCCTAAAAACATTTTATGTAATGTTACTAGGCTATAGTAGAAAATCAATAATATGAATATTGTTTTTTATAATTATATTTTCTTAAATTAACAGAGCAATAGTACTAGTTTTATAAAAACATCCTATGTAGTGCTAAAGGTCTATAATAATAATGTGAACAATAATGATTTTATGAAGTACCTTTTATTAACTGAGCAGAAATGATGCTCCAAGAAAATCATTATACTGTTTATTATAATATAATTAAAACCTAATACATATAAAATATATGATACATTAGAGCATCTATACATAGAAGATAACAAATGAAACTATTATACATAAGAAAAATAAACATATTTATGCAGCTAATAGTATTATTAAAATACAACAAGCAATAAACTTTTCTAATAACATTATGAAATTTTAAAATTTCTAGCTTCAGTTCAGTCAAATTGAAAATTATAATTAGCATAATTTACCATTCAATTCCCTTGAGTCAAAAAGTTCAAATATACTTATTTAAACAACAAATTAATCATATTCATAATAAGTAAGGATTGTGTGTATATCATTTAGAACCACAATAAACTTCCCTAAAGATTTAAAATAATCATTTTAGGAATCAAGCATATCTCAATAAGAATAAATTTGGAGAGAGTGATTTAACTCATATAACAGCTACATCAATGAGCAGGATTCATTATTTAAATGTTTAAAAAACATCAATCATAACAAATACATCAGAAAATTGGACTGGTTACTTGTGTACCTCATGATACTAAGAAATTTCCAAAATCATCTTTACACATCTGAAAAGCATACAATACAATTCTGCTATTATTGAAAATAAAATAATTTTGTTTTCTCCACAGTATGAAAATGTTGATGCACATTGAAGTTTGCTTTTTTTAATTTTACTTTATTTCAAGTTTAAGGTAGCAGTCCTTAAGGATAACTATTGATCAGTTTTTTATCTCTTTCCTTCAATTCTGATACTTTTTCAACTTCAATGTAAATTTTCAAAGCAGTTTTAAGATTAATTTTTATCTTTGCATAATGATAAAATCACAAAACAAAGTGTTGATAAAAATAAGTTTAATATATTTCATAAAACTTCATAATCATTTAAAATGATATCAATTTAAAGATTTATAGTGGCCAATAGTTAGGACTTGACTCAACAGAGAAGGAGATTCCAATTTCATCTCAGTCACCAATGAACAATACGAGACTAAGTAACTGATATTTTAGTTTCTGCACACACATTTGTCATTGTCCATTATAACATTAGAAATCTATCTGTAGGAGGAAGTGCTTTTAAGCTTTCCACATTCCTTACTTTGCAACATGTGAACATGGCCCACTATCAATGAAGACTCATTGGGGAGAGCTATACTACAGTAAATGTTAAAGACTTTACAATTGATAATCTTTGGCTGTTAGATTATGCATTATATATACTGGGATAAAAGTAGATTACAATAATGAAATTTTTAGAAGTTATTAGCTATTTAATTGCCTCTTATAAAATTTGCAATTCTTTATTAACACTTATAATCTAACGATATAAATTTAACCAAAACTAGAAATAACTTTTAAACATTTTGTATTAACATTACTAATAAGTATTTTGGGAAAATAAGATATTACAGTAAATTCAAAGCCCCATATTAATAGCATTTTTTGACATTAATGTTAAATTTAAATACTTATAAGAAAACTTATTAGGTTTTTTACACTAAAATCAGAAAATAAATATTTTGAAAGGATTGCACCTAAATTTTGATAGCATAGAAAACCAAATGTACAAATGACTTATTAAGAATATATTGACAGTTAAAACTTACTTCATCAGCCCCATGTTCTTGTAACTGGCGATAGAATTTTAGAGATATGCTTACCTAAAAATGGATATATTTGATTAAGAATCAAAATATAAAATCAAGAATTGGTTTAATATTTTACCATTTAATAAACTTACTCTGACTTTAGTTTTATCCCCATTTAAATTTGAAATGTGAAACAGGACTCCATCAAAGTCAGCTATAGTAACATCTACTGATTCTGGCTTATTGCTATCGATAATAAAAAAGTTTTCATTGAGACCATTATCATTTAAAACACAACGAAAAAATATATAATTTTTGATTTTACATTATGATACGAAAAAACGGTAAAGTATGAATTTAAATCTTTTTTAAGTTTATTAGTATCTATACCTAAATTTATTTTTAAAGATATTTGCAACTTTTAACAAACATAAAACTTAAGTCTAAATATAGAGTTGCAATTCAGAGAAGAATTTTTTAAAAAAAATATTGTTTCCGAGAAATGTTAAAAAATTTCACAAATTGAAACACATTTCAACTTCATAATTAAATGCTTAAAAAATGAAAATATTTTGCTTATTAGTGTACATTTATAAATATGTTAAATTGAAGCATATTTATATAAAACTTTAAAACATTTTTTTAATTAATTTTAGTAGCCGAATATCATTTTGAATCAAATGAATTGAAAAATAATTATATTTGGGTACTTCTCAACTAGAGATTAAGTAATATTATGCCAAAATGTGTTTTATATTTTTAATTTACCTACTTTTATCTGAAAAACAAGCATAATGTGACAATTTTCATGAGCATTATTTAACATATATAGAATGAGACACTAGGTGATTTTTCATTAGACACTTAAATTTAACGTTTAAGTTTTTCTTATTAGGTATTACAAGATCAAATTTGGTTTATAATAAAAATAAAATAAAAGAACACTTAACATTTTAATAAATTGTTATAATCAATGAAATTGCATTCAGTGAAATGTGGGCTAAACTAATAAAGATAATAAAATAAAAAGAAATAGAGAGAATGTTCAAGAAACACCTATTTAAATAATAAAAGTTTTATCAGAAAGTAGTGATATTTGAAAACAGCAGTGAATTAAAACATAACCATAAATGTCCTAGACAGAAAATGCACCAAAATTGTATTGTAAACTATTATTTTTTAAATAATTTTCCTAATAACTATATTTTACCATAACTTTATTTAAGATACCAATTTTTGTTTTCACTAAAGAATTTTCTATTAACTTATTACCTGATATTTTTTAATTCGATGAAATATTTCCTAATTTCTTTTATCTAAAGATTTTAATTTACAGACCAAACATTACCTATTAAATGATGAATATTCAGTACTTATTCACAATAGAACAGAATGTAATTGAAGATACATCATTCTGGCAACAGCTTCAACCAGCATGATATGAAATTTTCATTGAAGCCAGAAACACAATGGCATTGTAACATCAAAAATTATGACACTGCACAAATTATACCCAAAAAAAATAAGCAATTTTTTGTTAAAAAGAAAGGATGAAGATAATTCTGAGGCTTGGAAGTACTTAAAAACCATACTGGTGAACATGAGAAGAAATAAAATGGCATATGAACAGAAAAATATATGGAAAAAATAATTTTGTGGAAAAAAATCAATAACACTGTAACTATTAAATATAGATTCACAATGGATGATACAATTTAAATGAAAGTGCCATAAAATAATAAATGAAATATATAATGTTGGTACTTACATATCAGCATCACCATAAACAATTTTGTGTCAAGTCGATATAGCACCATGGTAAACGTGCGCAGATATGATAACAAGGAAAGATAATTACTCACATGATTTATTTAAATAATTTACAGTACTGTGACTGATAGTAAAATTGACTACAGAGTTGCTAATATGCAAGTACCAACCCACTTGATTCCTCTTTAAATTAAGGCAACATTTTGAAAATGTCAGAAAACATAACTTGTATTTTATAATATTCTCATCCCAATTTCAAGTATTTTTCCTTAATATTAAGCAATTAAAATTACATTATGGAGAACATTTATTTTCATTTAAATTGCACTCCATAAGATATCAACAAAAAATATTTCTTTTGATATATATATTATCTTGAAAACAATAATTTTTCTAGGGAAAATAGTAATAATCAGCTTAATTTTAATAATTTTATTAGTATAAAAATGACAACATTGCAACAGTTAGGTAAAATAGAGAAAACTTTATAACTGCAGAAATTTTTCTTATAAGCACCATATTTTTAACTTGTTCCCTAGGCAATATGAGCATCTTTTAAATTTTAACAGTGTTTAAAGTACCAACAAACTTTGAAGCAGTTTTCATTAATATTAAAATTAAGACAGATAGCCAAGTAAATTCATTGATTTTTTTGCATGAAACTATTATACTGTATAAAATTAAGTATTAATGTTATTTTTATTCCTATATGATAAAAACTAAATTCAAGCAATAATAGCACCTATTTAGAACATCGAAAAACACTCATTTGATGGCAATTTCTACACAGATAATATAGAGAAAAATGGCTAAAACCGTCATTGGCAGTCACAGATCCATTTGACTCCCTGGACATGACACCAACTAAATACTAAATTTTGTATGTTTGCATTAAATTCATGACATTTGAAACTAAACATTTTTTTAAATACACTAAAAATGTATTATTTTTTTTAACATTTATATAATATGAAATATACAGATAGAAAAATTTTGGTACTTACATATTAAATGAACTTAATATACTACATGAATATTGTCACATATTAATTTATGGTATAAAATGTTTAGCAACTGCCTTTAAATAAATATCCAACATATTATTTGCAATTTGCTGGTTTGTTGTTGAACAGTCATTGTTTGCCCACGAGGATTAATCAAATAAGAATTTAAAGTTTAAAGTAGAGCCCTAAACCACTACAAAATCCATGCCTAAATGAGATTGGAACCCATGAACTGTTGAACCAAAGACAAGAGTGATAACAATTCAGTTGCCAGCTCAGCTTCCAGTATGCTACACTTATCTTCGTATACTCTTTACTGGGAAAAACATTGTACCCATTACAAATCCAATGTTTAAATTGGCCAAGAATGTGAATATTGTATCAATATATTTAATTCTTAAATATGGATGGTACATTTTCAGAAATGTTTACCAATATTAGTTTCACTGAATGTGTCAGTTCATATCCTCAATTTTCATATAATTTGCCATGATTCCGAAAGTAAAACACTGGCACTGCTTCACAAAATAAATTCCAGGAACTAATGAAATCATATGTAAGGTATTTATTTTCTTTGACTTAAATTTTAAATAAATAATTGTCGAATAAGAAACACTTTATTTAAATCATGTGACACTTGAAATGTTCAAAATAATACAAGTTACCAAAAGAAATACAATGGTTAATGTTTGAAATAACATAAATTTGGATAACAAAAAAGTAAATAATTGTCTCAAAATATTTTTATTTGAGCCACATTACGGAGAAATGTTCAAAATTATAAAAGTCACCAAAAACTGATTTGGCAGTGGTTAATATGAAGGTACCAATTTTTATACGCGAAAAATCCTTATTTAAAAAAATATTTTAATAGAGAAGATTGCCACATCATGAAATCACAAGCAATATTTTCTGGCATTAATCAGTCACATGCAATTAATGAAAATATTCTGAATTTAAATAGTAGATTCAATATGACTTTTTACTAAAATTGTCCAAATTATCAAAAATGTTTAAAAATAATAAAATTTCATTAAAATTAATTTTAATGAAATTTCATATAAATTAAAAATTTTTTTGAAATTATTTCTTTTTTTAAAAAAATGAGTTTTACAGTGAAAATTTGTAGAGAGTAAACAGTATTTTTCCATTATTCTCATTTTTGATAATTGTTGAAACAGGAAGGAAAAAAATCGTAAGCTATTGTCATAAGTAATCCATTTGCTTCATGCATATGCTTATGACTTCAGAAACTACTAAAAATAATACAAACATATTATTTAAATTTTATAAACTAAACAATTATCAATTATTGATAAAACTTATTTAAGCGTCAATGTTTATTTCAGGAGAAAATTGTTTATCGATTGCATAGGTGATTGATTGCACAAGTATAATGTAATAATATATTCTTTTTCAGTGAAACAAAACTAAATTTTGCTGTATTTAGTTATTTTTTGCCCTTAGTGATTTCTGACTGTAATGCTTCTTTTAATTGACAAAATTATCACCAAGCAATTCAATCTTCCATCCCTTGCACAAACTAGTTTTAGTTTTTATGCCATTGTTAATCACATTTTAGTACATTTTCGCACACAAAATTTAATTTAGGGTATATATTAAATTTAAACCTCTCATGCAAGTCCTTACATTAAATCCACAATGAATAGTTAAAATCAATATTGTATAGAAAAAGAATGTAAAATTTAAATTCCAATAAGCCCAAACACTATGAGAACTTTCTCGTCGTTTTTTTATCTTTATCACTTTTTTCAATAGATTTATTCAAATAAAGATCAAACCGAACTCAACTTCTAACAGAATATTTTGCAAAAGATTTATAGATAAACATTTATTTAAAAATACAAGTCTGCTACTTTAAATTTCGATCACGATATCGAAGTAATCAGAAGAAATATTCTGTATAATTAACTTATAATGTACAACTAACAACATTTCATCATAAACAAAATTGTGCATCTAGCAGTTCACACACTACGATTATTTAGATAAAAATAGCATATCATCAATAAAGGAATTGAACAAAAGTTACAGTATCACAAATCATGCCAATGAAGCTCCACAAACACAAGGATAGGTTCAGTTTCATCAAAAATATGCATCACATTGTTGTACTAATAAAAAAGGAAAGAATTATTGTAATTTATAAAATAGATGTTCAAAGTTTATAGAAACATACCCAGCTAAACCATTTTGAAATTTAAGCCGTAAAATATCTTCAATAATTCGATTATTAATTTCTAGAAGAATCATATTTTATTTATGTTATTTCATTCAGAAAAAAATTCTAATATAATAAACCTAATATTTTGCCATCAAAAATTCCGCAAACGGAAATGAAAACAGGGTGTCTGCGAGAATTTTGATGTCAATGATCACTTACGGATACAGTTAAATTGATAAAATTTGAAAAACCTGTGAAATTATCAAGTCAAGAATCGGAACATGGCCGCTACACCTACTCATCGCTATAAAGGCGTTCACAGTGATTACGCAAATCGTCACCGCTGGTAATACCAAGTGACATACAAAATGATGTCATTTTTGTAGAGGATATGTGGTACTCGTTCTTTTTCCACCAATTAAAACCTTCCGTGAAATTGACTTGAATATATTCAAATTTGGTAAAACACTCAACGATTACTTTTCATTAAAATGAATTCAAGTAGAAATAAAACAATTATGATATTTACAACCAGGGTAAAATTCCTTCCTTGAGTTCCATTGTGGAATCCGCTATTATTTGTGCGAAGCATGGAAACATAATTTTCATCAGTTTATTCGAAATGAAGAAAGCAAAGAATGCAAAAATAAGAATTAATCAGTGAAAATCAGTTTGATAAACAACATTTTCATTGTTATAGGAATGCTGTTATGCAAATTGGAAAAGAATGTCTGCTTTATTGTAACTCAAAAATTATAATTGGGAATCGATTCAAATATCTAGTAAGATCGATTTCAAATAATCTGGTAAACATTTAATTTAGAGCTTTAATGCATTTTATTTCAGCTTTTTATTTATATGATTTAATACATTAACAAGGTTTATTGTGTTGACATTACCAGGGCTGTCTTCGACAGCTTCGGAGACACTGAAAGATTTTGCACGTACTCCATGGACACAACATCATTATGTTGACAAAACTTCTAAATTGAAAAATTCCTCCAGAAAAGAAGATACCAAAATGAAATTTCCCGGAAGTTTGTTATGAAATATACAACATTGTTTTAGCATAAGGCGTATAATTATGTATAAAAACAAGTCAAATTCGTGTCCATTTACATAGTATTTATTAGGACACACTTCAAACCATATAATTGCACGTGTTTTGGAGAAATTATTTTATTTAGATTTCTTTAGTTGTGTGAAGAATTTTTTACTCGGTTTCATTCAAAACATGAAATATTTTGTTTTTTTAACAAGTGAAAATATGAAACTTCTACAATTCAATTCTATATGGTCATATATTTGTAAAAATAAGTGTGTTTTATTTTAAGAAAAAACTGTTATCTTTTGTTATTTTAGCCATTTAGCTTTTTGAAGCATTTTCAGTTGTTGATTAAATAGATTTAAAAAACAAATTTTTCTTTAAATTATGTGTAGAAATAATAGACTATTTAAATGAATAATCGCTTTTTGGCTTCAATATTACCAAATCTTTCTTCGAAGGAAATTTTGAAGATTTTAAAAAAATATTATATTAATAAAAATTTATAATTGTTATGCATAACTTTGAAGATTTGTTTATTTTTTGTACAGGTGGAATTTTTTCTTTTCTTCGAACAGAATTTTTAATAAGTAAAGCTATTTCTTCTTCTTATCCCCTTAATTAACTTTACATTCCGGGATAGGTCTTATCCTGCCGCACTGTCTCTTTACAGACGACTTTATCCCCAGTCTCCTTCTTCCAGTTGGTTATCTTAAAAAACTTTAGATCATTCAGCACTTCATCCAGAAATCTTTTCTTTGGTATTCTCCTTGGCCTGTTGCACATAGGCTTTCAATATAAGGATTTTGCAACATGATTATCAGTTTATCTCTTAATATGGCCGTACCAAGATAAACGTTGAGCTTTAATAAATATCACTTTGTCTTTAATAAGTGCTTTTATTTTTTCCTGGTTAATTCTTATTCTCCTTTGGTTACTAGTTACCTGAATTGGTCAATATGTCTTTCTCAATATTTTACATTCAAATACTCTTTAGTTATTAATATTTCTTAATGTTAAGGTCCAATTCTCACAAGCATATGTCACCGCAGGTCGGATAATTGTCTAGTATATGTTTAATTTGATTATTTTAAGGATTAATTTATTTCTCAAAAGATGTCAATACGAAACAAATAATCTGTTCTCCTTCCCAATTCTGCAATATCTCCTGAATTTGTATTTTGAAAGGTTAATGATTGACCCCAAATATATGAAACTATAAACAGTTTTAAATTTTTGATCATCACTAATCAGAAAATCTCTGTAGTCACTGGCAAATTTAGACTTCTCCATATATTTTGTTTCATTTTCATTAAAGATTTTTCTAATATTTTCAAGTTCATCAGTTAAATTTCTTATAACAAGAATGCATAATATTTATGCATTATTTGCTTATAATCCTGTGCGATAAATTTTTTTAACAAAAATAATCTCTCTAAAATTTATGATAACACTAAAATATATTACTTAAAAACAAAATATATACGTCAAAGAACTCTTATTTTATAAATATTCAGTAGAATTTGAGCTTTCATCTTTCTAAATTGGATCTTTGTAGCATATAAGAAGTCAATATAAAACAATAAAATTATGAATCAAATAAAAATCATTTTCTCAAAACTTATAAACATTAAATAATGGGATTTTAAATAAATAATTTCAAATAATTAGTGTTTTAATATTAAATTTTAAAACACTATATGTACATTAATGTACACAGTTTATGTAGACAAAAAAAATTGGCACAGAATTTAAATAAATTTGAAATGCATATACTAGACAGAAAATAAAATTTTGTTTTCCAGATAATCCTTAGACAAAATGAAATTTGAAAGTTATCACTTACAATATTTAGCGGCTAATGGTGTAATAAACTCGTAGGAGATTAAAGGTAAAAAAAAAAAAAAAATGAAATATGTTTTCCTAGAATTTGGAAGTAATTATTTTTCCATTTCCAAAATTTTGTTTAGTGTTTTATTTTAGGGAATGAACTCAATGTAAATATCATATTATTGTCCTATTATGAAGACAAATGGTCATTTCCCATTTGAATTTATGGATGGTTTCTGATTCCTCCGAGTGTGACAGGATTCTAGTCAAAATCAATATGACGCTAGATTAAAATAAAAAAGCTTAACATAAAAATTCAGATTATTTTTTTCATTCTAGGTATGATAATGATTTTGTAATATAAGTAAATTTTCTTAATTTACAATAGCAACTAATCGTTGTAAATAATAATGATATAAATTACATTATTATATAAGTTGTAAAATCTTAATGTATAAGGCTACAAATATGTAAAAAAATTTTAGTAATAGAAACTTGGGGAAAGAAATTGATAAAATAATGGTATTTATACTTCAATCAGAAATAAAGAAAGATAGATTCAACTTTAGAAGAAAAAAACTTATGTAATTATTTATTTTCTTTCGTAAATAATGAGAAAAATACTCATAAAACTGAAAATTTCTAATATTAAAGTACAAAATTAATATGTTCGTAGTTTTAAAAATATCTTTTCTTCAGCCTCTTAAGGAACTGGATCAAGCACATCATCAAGAATTCATCAAGCACAAAAGTACTTATTACAACGACATTTTCCTTCCAAAATTACTCTGGAGCTTTTAGGATAGAAATATTTTAAAAAATTTCATAATAGCTCTTTGCTTTTAAATTTTTGTTGGTTAATTTATTTTGGCCTAACACGTTATTTACATTTTAACTGAAATAAATTTTTTACATTTTCAATATTTTTTTGTAAACCAAATTGAATTCATATTAATGTATAAAAACTGATAATACCAAATTTGAAACACTAAAAAGCTTCATATCTACAAATAAATAAACAAATAAAAATAAAATTGAATCTAATATTATCAGTTTTTTTGTTGATGATTCACATATACGACTGAAATAAATAACTAGAAAAGCAATAAAATAGAATCTCTATACATAGTTTTTAAAAAAGTTTTCATAAATTTTTATATAAAAAAATAAAAATATAAAAATGTTGAAAAATTTTATCAAATAATGCATAAAATGACATAGGTTTGTTTTAACAGCAAGTGGTTAAAATATTTTGACAATACTGCCTAGAAGATAGTTCTTCTAAGCAATGTGGCTGCATTTTGAAAAGCTAGAATAAATCTATCCTTCTTGTAAGTATAACCGGTAAATGTTATTTAAAAACATGAATTTTTCAATTTAAACGGAAAAAAAGTAACTAATTTTTGAGTTCAAGCACATCCGCAACGCAAGCTGAAAATTTAATTTTAAACCTTATGACGTCATTTTTCCCAACCAATAAGCAACTGGAACTGTTTCGTGGAACAAGTCCTTCTCGATTTTTCAGATTAATTTGGCAACATTTTGATAATTAATCGATACTTTAACCCTTGAAATTTTGGGTTATTATAACTGAATAGGAGATTTTTTTACCACATGTATGGTCGAAAAATTGAAAATTATGCTTTTGAAATTAAAAGAATTATGTATATAATTACCTGTTTAAATGTACAAGCTAAATTTTGAAAGATATTACTGCGCATCGATTGAACACCATTTCGTCAATGAACAATTCGATTTCAATTTTAACAACGATATATATGTATTGATGACGGAACGATTACCTTGAAGACTATTGATATACAAAACATATTTGATACGATGGCTACTGAAAGTGAAGTTGTTTGGAAATGTGGTTCATGTGATGAGTGCTTTTACGATCTTCAAATTTTAGCTAGCCACAAATGTATCGGAAATGGCGGAACTGTTGCATTGAGTGATAGTTGCATAAAACAACTTGAAGTTCAGACGTATGTTGATTTGAACAATTCTAATGATCAAGTTCAGGTTTGTAAATTTTGCAAATGTAAACAAAAGCACGTGCTAATTTTAAATAATTCTGTATTTATTGTTGTACGTTTTTAAATATACTCGAAGAGATAAAAGCATGCTTTTCATGTTTTGTGAAAATAATTATTTCATAAATTAAAATAAATTTTGCGCATAATTTCTAGATTTTCATTTTAAATATAAAATAATATTGCTAAAAGTTTTGTACCAAAAAATTATTTTCTTCCCAAAGTTAAATTAACATTTGAATAATCTGTAAATTATATGATTTTTTATAATGAAATTACTAAAAGTAAAAATAATGCTTAAACTTTTGTCTTTGCCAAATCTTTTGCTAAGAACATCAAAAAGTAAGTTTTAATGCTGACCATGAAAAATTTATTTATTAGACCATAAAAAACAATTGGTGTTGAAATGTATACTTTTTTTTGAAAAAAAGAAAAAATCATGGTAAATAACTCTTTAATAATATAAAGATTATTTTAACTGCGATTTGAAATTTCAATAATTTTAATTCCATATGTCATGAGTGTAATCTAAGGTTTTTACTTAAATAAATAATGTTTCTATTGTTTATTTGAATGTTGTTATAATGTAGAATTCAGAGAAATTTCTTTATAAAGGAATAAATAAAAAAACTGAAATAGGAATGATAATAGTATTTTATCTTTTTAAAAGAGAATAAATTCCAATATTAAGCTCCATTTCCTTTTCTATATTTATAAATATTGCTGCATTAAATTCAGCTTATTTCAATTCAAATATTTTAATGAGGTAGAGAAAAGTTATTAAATATTTTTTTAAATTTTTCTAGCAAAAGAGATATAAAAGTACATGTTCCATACATATGAATAGGAAAAATACAATGTTTATACTTTTTATTTACTTTTGAATTAACTAATATTTGCATTAATAGCGAATTATGACATATTTCCATATACTTTAGTGTGACAGTTATGCATTATTATACACCTCATTAACATTTATGCTCTAATTTATGAGATTACTTTTGTTACCTATCTTTCTCTTTAATTCTTTAAGAAGTAAAAGAGAAAAAGATGAATTAGATTATTATTTCAGTGCTTTCATCTACCTAAAGAATTTTTGTAATCTAAACTTTTGATTTTTTTACTTTTTTCAATTTTATAATTAGAATATAATGTTGAACTGAGCTGAGGGTATTTAATCTTTCTCTTTTTAGAGAAAAGTAATTTAACAATTGGAAAGAAATTTTTTTTAAACAAAATTACATTTTTACATTATAGTAGTTCTTCAATTCAATATTAAATTCTTTCATTAATTATGTTATATCTCACACTTTATAATCTGATGGAATGTTAGTAGGTTTTTGGACTTGTAGAGTGATCTTCTGGATCATTTGCCTTATTAGAACTTCAAAGTGATTTTAGTTTACTTGTGATGTACTACTATTGCTTAAAAGAAATTTTCACTTAATGGATAGTGTGGCAGAGCTTTTTTCTTTCTTATTTTGGAATTGTACACTCCTGATAGCCACATCCCTTTATAATGAGTATGTACTATATTTAAATGATATTTTAAAAAATAGGCAAAGAGTCCCTACCCACTGGTACAATTTTGATGCATTTTTCTGATTTCTTTGCCTACTAAAATTCTAATTTAGCATAATTTTAAATTGTGGGAATTATTTGATTCTTTTTATTTCTGTACCTAAGCAACTAAATTTCATAAAATAGTACTAAAAAATTAATTTTCTAATTTATTTGAATAGTAATAAATTGTTGTTCACTTGAGTATTAGCTTATTTTTGTGAAATCTTATTGATCATGAAAGCTGGTGGAAATATCACCAAATTGAAACTTAAGTATTTCATATTATTCTCAATGCATATTTAAAGGGTATTAAAAACATGTAATTAAAAATATTCTAATACAGGTTATTTGCAAAGATAACATAAGTATATACATTATTCAGTCAACAAAAAGTTATTTAAATGAAAAACCTAAAATTAAAATAATTTTTATATGTCAAAATTATTTTTGAAAATACTCAATAACATTCTATTCCATAGTATGTAAATCCTAAGATTTTACCATTTTATGGTGCAAAAGCAGAGAATTATTAAAACTGAATTCTTGTTTTAAGTAATATATCAAAATAACAACTATAGTGTTTGCTGTTTAGTTTCCTGTTATTATCCCAAAATTATATTATTAGTATTATATAAAGTACAACATATTCTATTAGTGATGTTAATCTATTTAATCAACAATAAAACAATAATGAAGTTTTCCAGCCTTGTTTTTCTTCAAATGGATATTTGTTATTTTTAAGATTGCAGTACCATTGTTTGTCTGACTTCAATTTCAGTTTTATATCATGCTCGTTGAGCATCTTTTTATGTCAAAGTCATATGTTTTTTAAAATAATCAATTGCATTCTATTCTATTATATTATTTCTGAAATTATTGTTTTGTAGTGTAAAAACAGAATTAAGTATTAGAACTGAGTTTAAAGAAATAGCTTATGAAAGAATCATGTATGGTTTTCTATTCTTATCGAAAAATCACATTGTTCGCCACTATTTTTTACTGATCAACAGAATTTTACATTTTTATCTTTTTTATGATTAATCATATAATGACGTGTCACTTAAAAAATGTCGTAACCAACGCTTCCAAGTGGGTATCAATTAAAATGATTAGTTTTGGAATCAATTTGAAACTGAATCCACTTTTATAGTTATGTATTTTTACTTAATTGCTTACTCTCCTATTTTTACTGATAGCTCAAAAACAGAAAGACATGTCAGCTGTGATATGGCCAGGGGTGTTTGTGCTCCGGGGATTTTGAACTTTGATACCCGGAAATTCCGGGGATCGTCGTTCAAAAGGAAGTAGGAATAATAATGAATTATTTATTTTGATCCGGAAAATTTTGTTTGCTTTGAAAGCAGAAAACGCAATAATTAGGTCATTTAATACTTCATAATTGTAATTTTTCATTTCTCCCCCCCCTTCTCGAAATTCCAAAATGTCGCTAGTAAGTCCGTAATAGTTTCCGGGGATTATTTGGGGTCCCACAAACACCCCTGTATGACACTACTATCTGTACTTATCTTCCTTCTGTCTGTTCTATTTACACTACTGAATAGGTAATCAAGCAAAGTTAAGTAAGGTAAATTACAACAATGGACTTAAATTTTCTATAGTAGTTTCTTGCTTAATAGGTTACAACCCTGATTAGGGTCACAAAAACTAGAGGAACAGCTAAAAGTTTTAGTAATTTTGTTAATTTTTAAACATAATAATTTTATTTACCAAATGTTTTTATATAATGTATCCGAAAATAGAATTTCCAACGATTAAAATTGTCATAAATTATTACTTTCTTCTATGAAATCTCTGTAAGACAACATTTTCATTTTTAACCACCTTAACATAAAAGTGTTGATTTAATTTAAAGAATATTGAAATGCTTCTTTCTGCAGTGTTGGCTATTTTACTAAGATTTGGTTGTATAATTATCAAAACGGAAGCCTCATTCCTATTGGTACTTAAACCTACTATTAAAAGTGGGGTTTTCTCAGTAGTGATCTTTAGTGTGGCTGAATAATATTTTACTTGTATGGCTTGATATCATTTTTCATTCTTTTTGCCAATCGACAAAATCTTATTGTAATTATTACAGTTTGGAATTTTTTTTTCATTTTTCTTTCTCAAAAGGTCTTTATTAGATAATTACAAAAGTTGAATCTTGTTTAATTTATCTAATCACTTTTTTAGAAAATGAAATAAAAAAGTAATTGAAATAAAATAGTGCCACTTATAAGCAAATAAAAGAATTTTTATTGTTATTGTTTCATTAATTAATTACTAAGTAATTTTTTTAGTAGTTTTATTTTCTTATTAATTATAAAAATATCTTATTTTTATTATTAATGCAGGAAATGACACTTGTGTGTCTTAAACTCATTCTTTATTATTACTATAATCTTCAGATCAACAACTAATAAATATTATTAAATCTCTTACTTGGATAGTATTGCTTTTTATTATCATAATTTGTTTTTATTTAATTATGTAATAAAATTAACCTTAAATATTATATTCTGTGGAATCAGAGGATCAATGATCAAGCAATAACACTAAATCAGTAAAGTGTTTATTGTCATTTTTTAATAGAAAGTTGTTTTTATTTAATTAACCACACTGTTAATAACATTGAAGTATTCTAAACAATATCTTCATGATTCCATCTGCAAATGTATTCTATTTAAACTTATAGTTCACTTAAAAATTTCAAATTTTCTGTCACTTTTAACAACAAAATATAATTATTAATTGACAGTATGCCATTAAAAGAAATTTTTCAATATAATACTTAAAACAAGTCAATTTCCATGCAAATAAAGCCGAGCAGGCAGCCGAATGGTTAGCGCTCTTGCCTTTGGTTCAACAGTTCATGGGTTCCTATCCCACCTTAGGCATGGATGATTGTAGTGGTTCGGAATCCACTTTAAACCGTAGGTCCCGGTCTAATTAGCCCTCGTATGCAAAAAATGACTGTTGAGTGCCAAACGAAGCATACAAACCAATCCATGCAAATAAATTACTATTTTTATGCTATGAACATATATTTATTGAGTGATTGGGTAATCATTCTTTTGGGTAACTTCAACATTTTATGTATTGAATTTATATAATATATTGGTTTCATTTCATTGAAAGAGGAAAAATTGTAACTTTAATTTAATATGTAAATCTATTTGCAATCCATTCTATGAAAATATCAATGTCTGATGTTGTTTTTATCTTCTTATTATATTACAGTATCTATATTTTATAAATTGTTTATATGGTGTTATGGAAATAATTTGAAAATGCTCTTCAAGATAAAATTTCATTTTTTATATAATTTTGCAGTATCTCTATTTTTAAAATTTGTTATGGAAAATTGTTCTAAAATACTATTCAAGATAAAATTTCATTTTTTATAAAAATCACAGCAAAAACTTGACATCTTTGTCTTGGATGTGAAGAATTTCTTGAAGATTGTGCAGTCTTTTCATTTTCTTTCTGGGATATTTGCTGAAATTTTTTTATTATTTGCAGCAAATTAAAAGTGTTCCAAATTTATGATTTGCTTACATGTTGGATTCGTGTAAAAGAACTTTTTTAAAAAAATATTTGCCTGTCTGACCATTAAGCATGTATTTCTTAATTAATAATTTTTGTGCTTAATAAATGCATAAATTAATGACATAAAAATGTATGAACAATATCAACATATTTTTTATATTTAAATCAATTGAATGATTTTGAAGCATCTCAGAATATAACAAAATGGTTAATAGATTGGGAAAATGTAGGACTTTACGACTATTTTAAAGCAACATTTAATGATCTGTGTTATGCTTTCTTTTTAATGCTCTATTTAGGTCCTTGTAAGATTTTTTATTTTAAATTATACTTCATTTGGAACTATTTTAATTTGCTGATACCCCTGAATATTTAATATGTTCATGCATGAAAAAAATACTTTGTTTTCTTTTGTGTTAAAGAAATTAAGATAAATAACCATCTTAAATAAAAAAGAAAAAAAAACATATTGGGAATTTTTCTTTTATGACTAAATTATTTATATTATACTACAGAATAATTAAATAATACATTTTTAATCTTTTCCCAATTTTTTTCTGACATTATTTTCAAAAACCTTAAAAAATTTTTGAAATGGTATGTAAGTTATTGTGAAATTTAAAATCATATTACAGTAGTTGTTCTAACTAAGTTATCTAACTTTGAAAAAAGTATGTAAAATTCTTTAAACTTAATGTTAAATTCTTTGTAAAATTCGGAAAAGAAATAAACTTTGTTTTTCATTTGAAGGATATAAAGTACATTGAAGAGAAATAAGCTTTCTTTTTCATTTGCAGGATATAAGTACATTGAATATCATTGATGCACCTGAAATATCTGAACTTCCTTATAGTCCATCATATCACAAGCCAACAATTATATCAATAAAAAAGAATTCTGAATTTAAGAAACATCAAAAGGGTAAAAGAAGTATTGTGTGGACCTACTTTACTGCTTTAGATGATAAAAAAGCTATGTGCTGTGTATGTATAAATCACATATTTTTAATTTTTTATTTTATATTTAAGATCTAAGTTTAAAAGATATTATATTTTAATAAATTTACTACCAAATGGATGTTTTTCCATAAAAGAATACTAAGCCGAATGAATTAAAAGAGGTGTATAATGTTATCTGAAGTTCAAATTATAGATTGTTCTAAATTAGATAAAATACATAGAATTATTCTAAAAAATCCAAAATTTGTAAATGCCTAATTTAAGAGATAACTGCTTGATAATAATCTATAAATGAAGATTTGAATCTAAATGAAAATAATCTATCAACTTTATCTGTTTATTATAATTAAATGAACATTGCATTTTAACTTTTCAGCTTAATCTAATTTTTAAAATATTGCACCTGATAAGGAGGGAGTAATGCAAACTTCATGAAACATATTATGCAGGTACCAAAGGATGAATCTCATTCTGTCGGTTACAAATGCTGATTAATTTTGATTTAATTCATTTTTATAAAATAAATGTTGCATGTGTATTCTTATAATATATCCAATGGCCAAACTGACATCAAGAAAGATACTTATGCTATAACTTAAGCCTAAGCATAATTATTATCATGATTATGGTTAAATTGATTTACTGGTTAAAATTTAGTAGTTATTAATGCTATTTCTATCATATATAAAGGTTTTTTTTTGTTAAAGATTGGGATACTTAGTTATACTTATGTAACCATTTTAATCTATAATATATGTAATTAGAATAAGGGGTTTTAATGTTTAATTTTCAAAATTGGGGATCAAAATTTGTAAAATTAACAGAAAGCAATGCATTTATATTTTAAAAATTATAAATGAAAAGTTATCACTGCGTATTACATCATTTTTCTTCGAAGGAATATGTAAAGATTTGCAAGATTTGAACCAATTTCAGGAGTCAAAAGAATGAATTATCTCCAATTCTTGGAATTGTTTTAAATTAAATATTTCTTTGCAAAGTAGTTGAATCAAAAATCAACTTTTTAATGTGTTGTAAAATATATATCAAGTTGATCAAGGAATGAAAGATATCAAAAATTGAAAACTATTAAACCCTAGGTATTTTAGATTTAACCACATAGTTAACTATGTTTTAAAACTGAAATGTACAGTTTTAACTGTCTGAAATAATGTCAAATTAAATTACAAGTATGGGAAGACTCAAATCATTGGATAAAATTTTATGACTAGCTGATGACTGTGAGTGGTTAGTGCTCAGTCATCAGCTTGAAGCTATTGATCCTGGGTCTGAATCACAGTTTAGGCATGGATGTTCCTTTCTCTGTATTTCCTTGTCCTTTCATCTGAGTTGATGTTTAGAGCAGTTTTTAAGATAGATTTATGATGAAATTCAAATTGAGTTGAAAGGTGTTAAATTCATTATTGATGAAAATAAAATTGAATTGGTTTGTTTTACAAATTAAAATATGATAAAACTACAAGTCGTAACTTATATGATAGCTTCAGATCTTTGTACATTGTTGTGGCTTACACTATTCCTACAGTATTTATTACATTTCAGATTTTGATTTATGTTTTAGATAAAGAGTCATGGTTTAGAAATTATAAAGAAATAGAAAATAACAAGAGGAAATGGGGAAAAGAAATACATTTATAAAGCTATACAGTTTCCTGGATAATTGCATTAATCTGTGATAACTCAGCATTTCTTCAATTTGCTATGAATTGCAGTGTTAGCTTACGACAGGCAAATTTTTGTTCCAATATGAAACAGATAATTAAAAATATTCTGCTTGGATAAAAATTGGAACAATTAAATTTGTGAAATAAAATCTAAATTAAACCCAGTGGAATTTCAGCCCATATGGGGGCCAAGGCCTACAGTACCCATATCTGTTTTCGTGATCGAGGGTCTGGAGTGCAAAGGATTTGTCCCAGTTTGGTGGTCAATCTATTGCAAACCTCCAATATTTAGTTCCTAAACATGTTTTGTACTCAGTTTTATCTGAAAGGCTGAGTTGACCTTTCCCACTTCGAGGATTGAACACCAGACCTGTGTTATGGCAGAATGAAATTCTACTACTACACCACTGAACTTCTGAAATAAAATCTATTCAAAAGATTATTTTTAATTTATGACTGAATTAGTGCCTGACATTGAAAGTTATTTATTCCAAATTCTGCAATTTTCTCATATGCTGTATTATGAAGGGGGAAGAAAAAAAAACATTCCATATTATTAGTTTTAAGTTGTATTGAACATTTGTTAATTTATTGCCATAAATATTTATGCATTTTATGGGTAATCCATATTACTTTCCTTCCATCATAAATCAGGAAAGCTATTATGTGTGAATGATCCTTATTACAGTTTAGTTATAACATTAACTAAGCCCATATTTTAATGATGTGAAATGGAAATGAAAGTGAGGATTATAAAATTGTTTTAAAGTATTTGTGCAGTAGAGTATGTCTATTTGTGTACCTATTATATGCATTTATATTTGATGTACAAACTCACTGATATTGTACAAAATTAAACTTTTTATTTCTTTAAGAAATTTCAAATTTGCTAAAATCAGTTTATCTTGAAATAGTTAAAAATATATTCATCTTTGAAAAGTAACTTCACTGTGTTTATTATTATGTGCCATTTAATCTGCCTTGCCACAGTGATGTTTTATAATACATTATTTAAAAAATGTGAGATAATTCAACTATCTGAGTACCATGCAGCAATTATGTACATCTTGTTTTATTCATTGGTATTCATTTGTTTAGAACTGCTTGAATGATATGAATAAGATTAAGTAGGTTTATGTCAATTTATTTTCTCTCACTTCTAATGTATGTATATATAACAAAGAATGCATTTAAAATGTTCACAATATCAATTTCTATTAATATCAGGAATGAAGCTATTTTGATTTGCACAAATTCCAAATTGTATGCATTATGCATACCCAATAGCCCTATCTCAGCTCCTTAACTTTAGAATGATAGGTATGATTATAAAAATGTGTAGTATAAGA